>JASDQU010880319.1:12483-33891 GCA_032191745.1 Picea mariana
TAGAATCTGAAATGAATAATACCACTGTAGAATATGTAGACTGAATGCTAGTGACTAGCTCCTGATGTGGGACATTGATGTTCTCTACAGAAGGGGGAGTAGAGTCATCAAATAAAATATGAAAGTGGTTGTCATCCCAGAAATGACAACTATCCATATACCAATCATCACAATCTGCCTCAAAATCATACCAAGCATATATTTCTTGATTATATTCATCCTTGAGGCCCTCCATAAGAAATATTTCCTGCATGTTATTCAATGAATCTTGAATACTATGAAAACTATCATTGAGGCCGTATGTGAGACTGTTTGTGAGGTTGTCTGTGAGGCCATGTGCAAATGCATCCAATCTATCATCCAATGTGTGAAACAATTACACTTTGAATGATTCAAGAATTTCTTTCAGGTTTTGAGAAGAAATATCCATCTAAGAACCCTATGAACCCTTCAGTTCCACATCCGTCACGAAAAAACCCAAAAAAATAGAACAATAAATTACAACAGAAAATCACGGGTTTTTCTGAAAAAACCCTAACAAACTACTGAAGTTAAAATGCTCATAACTTCACTTACCGGACTCTGTTTCGGCTGATTTTTTTTGTGAAATTGGGTGAAATTGTGAGAGGAACTCAGATATGTAATTTTTTTGAGAAAATTTGGCCTCCAAATTCTACATAAATAAAAACAAATCGTGTCGCCGTCCACGGAAAAAACCCTGAAAAATTGCAGATTTTAAAACTTCAATATCTTGACTTCCCGGACTCTGTTTTGGACGATATTTTTTTTAAATTGGGTGCTTTTCTGAGAGGAACTCAGATATACAACTATTTTATGCAAATTTTACATGGATATATACTGAAAATGTCTGGAATGTGACAGCCCTCTTTTTTCTTCTCCGAAAGAAAAATATGCAAAAATAAAAAATAGTTGCCCACAACTCCGGCCAAGGAAAGTGCTCTGATACCACTTGTTAAGAACCAAATACCTGAATACAAAGTATCAAAATAGATCCAAAGATATCTGAATATAATCACCACACAAGATATATGAAACCATATAGAAAACCATAACTTTATTATAGAAACCCTTGAGGTAGGGCAACACCATACAATGGATCCTATTATACAAGGGATCCTCTCCTGTTCACTTGCCTCTTTGAGGGGGCATCCCCCTATTGAGCTACCGCTCCAAATACAATATTTCTCTTCATGTCTCATTACATTGCTTGAACCCCTTTATATAGTGCTACCATCACCTAAGAACATTCTAGAGGAGGAATCTTCTAGAAGTAAAACCTTCTAAGAAGTCCTCTTACATTTATTATATCTAACTACCTCTCTAGCCACCTTACAATGACAATACATTTAGAAAGTTGAATGAGTCATATTTTTGGTTAAGAATGCGAGCATATGTCAAAAGATTCGTGGACAGATGTAGAATTTGTCAACATTCAAAAGGGAAGAGACAGAATGCAGGGTTTTATCAACCATTACCCATACCTGACAGGCCATGGGATGCAGTCAGCATGGACTTCATGTTGGGACTGCTGAGAACAAAAAGAGGGTTTGACTTGATCTTTGTAGTGGTAGACAGATTCTCTAAGATGGAACACTTCATATCATGTCAGAAAACCAGTGACACAACTCACATTGCGAATATGTTTTTCAAAGAAGTCATTCGACTTCATGGCTTACCAAGGAGTAGAGTTTCGGATTGAGACACCAAGTTCGTGGGACACTTCTGGAGAACCTTATGGAAAAAGTTGGGAAAAAATTTATCGTTCAATTCATCTTATCATCCTCAGATGGATGGACAGACATAAGTTATGAATAGAACCCTAGGAGACTTGTTGAGGAGCTTGTTGACAGAACACCACAGCCAATGGGACAATATTCTGCCACAGGCAGAATTTCCTTATAATGACTCAATCAATAGAAGCATAGGGCATAGTCTATTCTAGATTGTTTATGGGATGCAGCCAAGAGGATTTTCAGAATTGAGAGATTCAGAACAGAATGCAACTAGAAGTGCTAGTACAGAGGATTTCGCAGAAGCAATGAAGGAACTTCACAGCCAGGTGAAGCAGCGTTTATAGAACTCGAGCCAAGAGTATAAGAGCAAAGCAGATCAACACAGGAGACAAATTCAATTTGAGGTTGGTGATTTGATTATGGCACATATGAGAAAGGAAAGGTTCCCGAAGGGGACATATAACAAACTGAAGATGAAGAAGATTGAACCATGTAAGGTCTTGAAGAAATTTGGGGCAAATGATTATGAGATTGAATTACACGATGGGATCGGAATTTTTACGATATTCAATGTCTCAGATTTGTATCGAAACAAAGTTGAGGAAGCAAGAACAAGTTATGAACAACTAGAGGTCCAGTGGAAAAAATAGATGCCTGTTGCAGAGAAGCCACAGATGGAAAGCATACTGGACAAAAGAGCTAGCAAGAAGACCAGGAGAAAGGAATACTTTGAATACTTGGTCAAGTGGAAGGGACATCCAGTTGAATATGCCAGCTAGAAGAATGAAGCAGTGATTCAGAAGCATGGACATATCGTGCGAGAACTCATGGACAGGAGCCCATGAAAATTTTCAAGCGAGGGAGGATGATGCAGGAGCATCGCCAATGTCAAGCAAGCATGGGGCAAGCACCAACGCATTTTGGCACATGATAAAAATGTTTGAAAATGTTTTAACGATTGGATGTGAAAACGTAAATGTAATAATTAAGGAAGGGTGTACTTCCATATTGTGATCAGACCTTGAGCGACCCGCTCTCGTCTGAAGGACTAAGAAGGCATTTATGCTAGTTAATGTTAGTAGGTAGCTTTGAATTCTGAGATTAGACAGTTTTAGGAGCGGAGGGAAAACGGATATAGACACCCACATTTGTATCATTGTAATATTAGCAAGAGCAGCATAATTAATCAAGAGAGCAGAGAGCTGTAGTTGAAAACACCCATGTACAGAGATTTGAATTAACAGAAATAGCTTCGATTCAAATTCATGGTATCATATTTGTTCTCTGTGTATGCATTGTGAATGTTATGGTCATGGATGTTTATTCCCTGTTATACATTTGATTTGATGTGTGAATGTATGATTTCAGGTTAATGTCTGAAATATGAAGAGAGGGAGAATAGAGAATGAGTTTCAATTGTTTCTCTACCTGAGCAAGAGTTTTCCTGCAAGGAGTGAAGTGAAATCATCTGCAAGGTGTGCGTTGACGAGGGTCAGAGTTCATCCCTGCAATATCAGGAGAGATAATATGGTTCTCGTTCTCGCAGAAGTGTAAGTTAAGCCCAAGAGTCATGCAAGGAGTGCGCAGGCCATGTGAAGTCTCAATGTTTGCAAACTGAGCGAAGGGGTGGAAAGACTGTTGCTGCAGAGAGTGCATAGTCAGAGAATTCAATACGTGGAACTATTCAAGAATTGTTGCAAGGAGTGCATGTAAGAGTCTTCTTGGAGACTCGAGTCATGGAGAAAGCTCAGGAGGTTCAGTACCTTGAAGCGTTCAGAGAGAACGCGCAGCGATATCGTTTCGCAGGTGCACAAGTTTTGTGAAAGATCATTTTGTTCATTTCGCAGAAATCACCAAGGAGGAATTTGTTAGTTGGAATTCTCCATGGAGAATTCACGAGGTCCCGGAAGCCGTTAGCTCTCACAGAGGAGCAATGAGGTTATGGTGTGTGTTTTCTAAGTGAAAATCTCGGGAGCATAGAGTCATAGGATTTGGGCCAACAGGGCCGTTAGATCATTCACATATTTCGCATCTCGGGGTTTCGGGAGGTGAAGAGTCGAAACTTGTGTAGAGAGACTCGCGAAATAGCGAAAGGCGAAGTCCCGAAATAATGAAGGAATCTGAGCCATTTTCTAGGAGGACACGTGTCGTGAGATCACCCGTATCGGGGACTCGGATATTGGAGGTTTGAAAGAGAATTTTTTGAACTTCATGAGAAGCGAAGTCGTGAAGTAATCTAAGTCATCCATCGGAGGAGGATAGGTAGCAGAGATTAGAGGATCTTGCAAACTCGGAGGTTCGCCAGGTGAGAGCCCAAAATTGGATGCTCCAAGTCACGAGAAGCGAAGTCACGAAGTGTCGAGGTTGTACATAGGAGACACATGGCAGAACCACACGGTGGCCCTGGGAAATAATCAATCGGACACATGTAACACTTTTGGAGGAGTCAACACCCCGTTGACCTCTCGCTTCTCGGGAACTCGGGAGATAAGGGAACAATAGTTTGAGCCTTCAACTCGCAAAGTCGTGAGTAGCGAGAACGAGAGGAGAAAAGTCAAATCTCGCCTCTCGGAGGTTCGGGAAAGAAGGTGCCCAAAAGTTGAACCTTTGAACTCGCGAAGGCCTGAGAGGTGAAAGGCGCTAGTGCTTAGCCTAGCTGGTGGTCATGTGCGGAAGGTTCTGACAGAGAAGGAGCCATAATGATTTCACGATCTCGGGTATCATGGATTTGGAGGAAGAGTCGGAGTCTCAACTCGTGAACTAGTGATATTGCGAGTTGCCAAGAAGGACCTATCGATCGATAATTTTGAAGATTCCAGTGGGAATCAAAAGAGATGATCTAGCTCAAGGGAATATAGAATGATCCTGTGAGCAGACCTCAGCCCCAGGACTGATAGGTCTGCATCAATTTGGTATCATAGAACAGAAAGGTTTCTTTGCTTTCTATAGCAAGGAAAAGGAAGATTCACCATGCTGCCAAGAAGAAGGGACGGGAAAACACCCAATCCACCAGAGGAAAGGGAAATACCAAGAAGAAGAGGTAGGCAAATGCCTGATCCAACCATGGCAAGAGAGATATGTTATTTACGTTCCAGACTTGAGGACATGGAGACAACACAGAGGCGCACAGTCGGTGTTGGGGATCTTAGTGATTCCGAAAGTGAAAAAGAAGCTGGACATGACGAAGAAGAGGTCACAGCCGAAGATGCAGCAAATGAATGCCTACTTAGGGTTGTTGCAAGGATGGGTGCCAGGGAAAAAATGGACATCCCACTATATGAGGGAAACCTGGATGTTGAAGAGCTTCTAGACTGGATTAGAGCTCTGGACACATACTTTGACTATGAATATTTCGAGGAGGAAAAAAAGGTCAAACATGCTGTCACAAGATTGAAAGGACATGCAGCATTGTGGTGGGATGAGCTACAAGTTGATAGACTCTACAAAGGCAAGCAAAAAATAAAGAGTTGGGATAGGATGATTGCGAATATGAAGGCAAAATTCATTCCCAGGGATTACCAGATTACTTTGTTTTGAAGAATGCAAAATTTAAGACAGAAGCTGATGACAGTAAAGGAATACACTAAAGAATTCTATAGGTTGAACATCAGGGCAGGTCATCATGAAAGTTATGATGAAAAGGTTGTCAGGTACATGAATGGCCTGAGATACAACATTCAGGATGAGATGAGCATGATGACAATCCCAACAGTGGAAGATGCTTATCAGATGGCTCTAAAAGATGAAGAGAAGCTGAGACAAAAACAAGGTCAGAGAGGCCGAGGCAGAAGTCAAGCCAGAGGAAAATCAATTGCCCGGGATAGAAATCAGAAACTCAAAGAAGACGGAAAGAAAAATCAGACTCAGACTGAGAGAGGTGAAAGTTCGCAGAGAGGGAAGCATACCGAATAGAGAGGTCAGTATGCAAATGGAAACATTTTTCCTCGTACTAGAGGTAGAGGAAGCGAAAGAGGTGGAGTAGTGAAATGATTCACATGTGGAAAGAATGGACACAAATCTTATGAGTGTCCAGAAAAAAAGAAGGAAGGTGGTGAAACTCACATCACCAAAGCACAGAGGTGGAATGTTGAGGCAGAAGACGCTAAAGGCTGAAGATCGTTGATGATGCGAAAAGTTCTCTTAACACCAGAGAAGGAGGTGGAGAATCCAGTGCAAAGGAATAGTCTTTTTCAGACTGCTTGAAAAACCAGGGACAAGGTATGCAAGGTCATTATGGATAGTGGTAGCACAGATAATCTTGTTTCTATAGAGATGGTAGAAAAGATGGAGCTGGAGATGATTGAACATCCAAGCCCATAGAGAGTTTCATGGCTACAAAAAGGACATCAGGTAAATGTCACTAAACATTGTTTAGTTGAATTTAAGATAGGAGGATATAATGATAAGATACGCTGTGATGTTATTCCCATGGATGTTTGTCATCTATTGCTAGGAAGACCATGGAAATATGACAGAAATGTGATTCATGATGGGAGAAAGAACACATACACCCTAGAGAAGAATGGGAGAACTCACATGTTGCTTCCAATCAAAGATAAGGAGGTGAAACCTAAAGTAAGCAATACTGTACTTCTCATGAGTGGGAAGGAACTTCTTACAGAGGTTAAGAAGAAGGAGGAACCGTAATTCATTGTGGTCAGAAAGCCAAAGAATGTTTTAACCAGCACAAGGGTAGATGATTTACCAGAAGAGGTTCAAGAACTGCTGGAAGAGTTTGTTGACATAGTAGTGGATGGACTACCTCGTTTGTTGCCACTGATTAGAAGTATAAGTCATCAAATTGATCTCATACCTGGAGCTAGTTAGCTAAACAAAGAAGTGTATAGATTGATGCTGCAGGAGAATGAAGAGGTCAACAGACAAGTCCAAGATTTGTTGTGCAAAGGGTTGGTTAGAGAAATCTTGAGTCCATGTGTTGTTCCGACAGTTCTCAGTCCAAAGAAAGATGGAGGGTGGAGGATGTGTACTAACTCGAGGGCAATTAACAAGACTACCATCAGGTACATATTTCCTTTTCCAAGGATGGATGATCTGATGGATTGCATAAGTGGAGCAAATTTTTTTCCGAAGATTGATTTGAAAAGTGGATATCACTAGATTCGTATGAGAGAAGGTGATAAATGGAAGATAGCCTTCAAGACTAACAAAGGGTTGTATGAATGGATTTTTATGTTGTTTGGCTTAACGAATGCAGTAAGTACCTTCATGAGGTTGATGAACGAAGTCCTGAAGGAGTTCATTGAAAAATTTGTCATTGTGTATCTGGATGACATACTGATTTTCAGTAAAACAGAGGTTGAGCATCTGAAGCATTTAGCTACAGTGATGAAGAGATTATAGCAAGAGAAGTTGCTAATAAACATGAAGAAATCATCCTTCATGAAGACAGAGCTCATTTATTTGGGGTTTGTTATTTCTGCAGATAAATTGAGGATGGATCCAAATAAAGTGGAGGTGATCAAGAATTTGCCATCACCAAAGAGTATATTTGAGGTGAGAAGTTTTCACGGATTAGCTAGTTTCTACCGGAAGCTCATCAAGAATTTCAGTGGAATTAGTGCACCGATGATGGACACAGTGAAGAAGAGACATAAGTCTTTTCACTGGACAGAAGAGGCTCAGAAAAGCTTCAATTTGTTGAAGAAGAAAATTACGGAACAACCAATTTTGGTGTTGCCGGATTTCAAAAAGACATTTCAAGTAAAATGTGATGCAAGTGGATTTGCAATAGGGGCAGTCTTAAGTCAAGAAGACAGGCCGATAGCATACTTTAGCGAGAAGATGAATGAATTTAAAGTGAAGTAATCGACATATGACAAATATTTCTATGCTATTATTCAAGCATTGAAGAAGTGGAGACACTATTTGATTCTGAAGGAGTTTTTCTTATACAATGACAATCATGCTTTGCAATTTGTGACTCAACAGGAGAAGTTGAATCAAAGACATGTTAAATGGGTTGAATACATGCAGAACTTTACTTTTGTAACTAAGCATATTTATGGAAATGCTAACAAGGTTGTTGATGCTTTGAGCAGGAAATGTTTGCTATTGGAGTAGTTCAGAATCAAAACATTGGGTTTCTATGATCTCAGGGACATGTATAGAGATGACCCAGATTTTAAAGAGGCGTATGAAGCAACTGAGAATCCAATTATCATGGATAGAATCCAATGGGAAAAATACATGATCTAGGAATGATTATTGTTTAAAGGTAATCATCTTTGTATTCCAAAATGCTCCACGAGGGAGAATTTGTTGAAGTAGAAACATAGTGGAGGATTGGCCGGACATTTCGGTCATGACAAGACGTTCACAAAGTTGAATGAGTCATATTTTTGGCCCAGAATGCGAGCAAATGTAAAAATATTCATGGACAGATGTAGAATTTGTCAACATTCAAAAGGGAAGAGACAGAACGCAGGGTTTTATCAACCATTACCCATACCTGACAGGCCATGGGATGCAGTCAGCATGGAATTCATATTGGGACTGCTGAGAACACAAAGAGGGTTTGACTTGATCTTTGTAGTGGTAGAGAGATTCTATAAGATGACACACTTCATACCGTGTCATAAAACTAGTGACACAACTCACATTGAGAATCTGTTTTTCAAAGAAGTCATTCGACTTCATGGCTTACCAAGGAGCATAGTTTCAGATTGAGACACCAAGTTTGTGGGACACTTTTGGAGAAACTTATGCAAAAACCTGGGAACAAATTTATCGTTCAGTTCATCTTATCATCCTTAGACGGATGGACAGACAGAAGTTGTCAATAGGACCTTGGGAGACTTGTTGAGGATCTTGGTGACAGAACACCACAACCAATGGGACAATATTCTGCCACAGGCAGAATTTGTTTATAATGATTCAATCAATAGAAGAACAGGGCATAGTCCATTCCAGATTTTTTATGGGATGCAGCCAAGAGGAGTTTTATAATTGAGAGATTCAGAATAGAATGCAACTAGAAGTACTAGTGCAGAGGATTTTGTAGAAGCGATGAAGGAACTTCACGGCTAGGTGAAGGAGAATTTATAGAACTCGAGCCAAGAGTATAAGCTCAGAGCAAATCAACACAGTAGACAACTTCAATTTGAGGTTGGTGATTTGATTATGGCACATCTGAGAAAGGAAAGGTTCCCAAAGGGGACATATAACAAACTGAAGATGAAGAAGATCGGACCATGTAAGGTCTTGAAGAAATTTGGGGTAAATGTTTATGAGATTGAATTACCTGATGGGATTGGAATTTCTCTGATATTCAATGTCTCAGATTTGTACCGATATAAAGATGAGGAAGTAGGAACAACTGATGAACAAATAGAGGTACAGTGGACAAAACAGATGCCTATTGCAGAGAAGCCACATATGGAAATCATACTGGACAAAAGAGTTAGCAAGAAGACCAGAAGAAAGGAATACTTTGAATACTTGGTAAAGTGGAAGGGACATCCAGTTGAAGATGCCAGCTAGGAGAATGAAGTAGCGATTCAGAAGCATGGATGGTCTGTGCAAGATCTCATTGATAGGAGCCCATGAAAATTTTCAAGCAAGGGAGTATGATGCAGGAGAATCGCCAACGTCAAGCGAGTGTGGGGAAAGCACCAATGCATTTTGGCACATGATAATTTTTTTTGAAATGTTTTAACGATTGTATGTGCCAAACACAAATGTAATAGTTAAGGAAGGGCGTACTTCCATATTCTGATCAGACCTTGAGCGACCTTCTCTCGTCTGAAGGACTAAGAAGGAATTTATGTTAGTTACTATTAGTAGGTAGCTTTGAATTCTCAGATTAGAGAGTTTTAGGAGCGGAGGGAAAACAGATATAGACACCCTCATTTGTATCATTGTAACATTAGCAAGAGCAGCATAATCAATCAAGAGAGTAGAGAGATGTAGTTGAAAACACCCATGTACAGAGATTTGAATAAATAGAAAGAGCTTCGATTGAAATTCATGGTGTCGTATTTGTTCTCTGTGTATGCATTGTGAATGTTATGCTCATGGATGTTTATTCCCTGTTATACATTTGCTTTGATTTGTGAATGTATGATTTCAGGTTAATGTCTGAAATATGAAGAGAGGGAGAATAGAGAATGAGTTTCAATTGTTTCTCCCCCTGAGCAAGAGTTTTCCTACAAGGAGTGCAGTGAAATCATCTGCAAGGTGTGCGTTGACTGGGGTCAGATTTCGTCACTGCAAGATCAGGAGAGAGAACACAGTTCTCATTCTCACAGAAGTGTAAGTTAAGCCCAAGAGTCATGCAAGGAGTGCGCAGGCTGAGTGAAGTCTCAGTATTTGCAAGCTAAGTGAAGGGGTGGAAAGACTGCTATCACAGAGAGTGCAGAGTCAGAGAATTCAATACCTGGAAGTATTCAAGAATTGTCGCAAGGAGTGCGTGCAAGAGTCTTCTTGGATACTTGAGTCGTCAAGAAAGCTTAGGAGGTTCAGTACCCTGAAGCGTTCAAAGAGAAGGCATAGCAATATCATTTTGCGGGTGGACAATTTTTGTGAAAGATGATTTTGTTCATTTCATAGAAATCACCAAGGAGGAATTTGACGGTTGGAGTTCTCCATGGAGAATTCACGAGGTCTCGGAAGCCATCAGATCTCACAGAGGAGTAAGGAGGTTATGGTGTGTTTTTTCTAAGTGAAAATCTCAGGAGCATAGAGCCATAGGATTTGGGCCAACAAGGCCGTCAGATCATTCGCATATTTTTCATCTCGAGGTTTCACGAGGTGAAGAGTCGAAACTTGTGTAGTGAGACTCGTGAAATCGCGAAAGACAAATTCCTGAAATAGCAAAGGAATCTGAGTCATTTGCTAGAAGGAGGACATGTGTCGCGAGATCACCCGTATCGGGGACTCGGATATCGTTGGTTCGAAAGAGAAGTTTTTCTACTTCACAAAAATTGAAGTCGCGAAGTAATCTAAGCCATCCATGGGAGGAGGATAGATGGCAGAGATCAGAGGATCTCATGAACTCGAAGGTTTGTCTAGTGAGAAACCAAAACTTGGGCACTTAAAGTCTCAAAATAATCTAAACCATCCATTAGAGGAGGAAAAGTGGCAGAGATTAGAGGATCTTGCGAACCCGGAGGTTCACCGGGTGAGATCCCAAAATTTGGATGCTCCAAGTCGCAAGAAGCGAAATCGCGAAGGGCCGAGGTTGTACATAAGAGACACATGGCAGAACCACATGGTGGGCCCAGGAAATAATCAGTCAAACACACATCATGCTTTTGGAGGAGTCAAAACCCCATTGACCTCTCGCATCTCGGGAACTCGGGAGATAAGGGAACAATAGTTCAAGCCTACAACTCACGAAGTCGCGAGTAGTGAGAACGAGAGGACAAAAGTCAAATCTCGCCTCTCGGGGGTTTGGGAAAGAAGGTGCCCAAAAGTTGAACCTTTGAACTCGTGAAGGCGTGAGAGGTGAAAGGCGCTAGTGCTTAGCCTAGCTGGTGGTCATGTGGGGAAGGTGTTGACAGAGAAGGAGCCATAATCATTTCGCGATCTCGGGTATCGCAGATTAGGAGGAGGAAGAGTCGGAGTCTCAACTCGCGAACTAGCGAGATTGCGAGTTGTCGAGAAGGACCTATGGATCGATAAATTTGCAGATTCTAGTGGGAATCAAAAGAGCCGATCCAAATCAATGTCATATAGAACAATACTGTGAGCAGACCTCAGCCTGAGGGCCGATAGGTCCGCGTCCGTTTGGTATCAGAGCACAGAAAGGTTTCTTTGCTTTTTGTAGCAAGGAAAAGGAAGATTCACCATGCCGCCAAGAAGAAGGGACAGACAAACACCCGATCTGCTAGAGGAAAGGGAAATACCAAGAAGAAGAGGTAGGCATATGCCTGATCTAGACATGGCAAGAGAGATGCTTGATTTACATGCCAGACTTGAGGAAATGGAGACAACACAGAGGCGCATAGTCGGTGTTGGGGATCTTAGTGATTCTGAAAGTGAAAATGAAGCTGGACATGATGAAGAAGAGGTCACAGCCAAGGATGCAGCAAATGAATGCCTACTCAGGGCTATTGCAAGGATGGGTTCTAGGGAAAAAATGGACATCCCAGTATATGAGGGAAACCTGGATGTTGAAGAGCTTCTAGAATGGATTAGAGCTCTGGACACATACTTTAACTATGAAGATGTCGAGGAGGAAAAAAAGGTCAAACATGTTGTCACAAGACTGAAAGGACATGCAGCATTGTGGTGGGATGAGCTACAAGCTGACAGACATTGCAAAGGCAAGCAAAAAATCAAGAGTTGGGATAGGATGATTGCGAAGATGAAGGAAAAATTCATTCCCAAGGATTACCAAATTACTCTATTTCGGAGAATGCAAAATTTGAGACAGAAGCTGATGACAGTAAAGGAATACACAGAAGAATTCTACAGGTTGAACATCAGGGTAGGTCATCGCGAAAGTGATGATGAAAAGGTTGCCAAGTACATGAATGGTCTGAGATACGACATTCAGGATGAGATGAACATGATGACCATCCGAATGGTAGAAGATGCTTACCAGATGGCTCTAAAAGATGCAGAGAAGCTGAGCCGAATACAAGGTCAGAGAGGCTCAGGCAGAAGTCAAGCCAGAGGAAAATCAGTTGCCCAGGATAGAAATCAGAAACCCAAAGAAGACGGGAATAAACCTCAGACTCAGACTGAGAGAGGTGGAAGTTCACAGACAGGGTAGCATACCGAACAGAGAGGTCAGTATGCAGATGGAAACATTTTTCCTTGTACCAGAGGTAGAGGAAGAGGAAGAGGTGGAGTAGTGAAATGATTAACATGTGGAAAGAATGGACACAAATATTATGAGCATCCAGACAAAAAGAAGGAAGGTTTTGAAACTCACATCGCCCAAGCACAGAGGTGGAATGCTGAGGCAGAAGATGTTGAAGGCGGAAGATCATTGATGATGCAAAAAGTTCTCTTAACACCAGAGAAGGAGGTGGGGAATCCAGTGCAAAGGAATAGTCTTTTTCGGACTGCTTGCAAAACCAAGGATAGGGTATGCAAGGTCATTATGGACAGTGGTAGCATAGATAATCTCATTTCTACGAAGATGGTAGAAAAGCTGGAGATGGAGACGATTGAACATCCAAGCCCATACAGAGTTTCATGGCTACAAAAAGGACATCAGGTAAATGTCACTAAACATTGTTTAGTTGAATTTAAGATAGGAGGATATAATGATAAGATACTCTGTGATGTTATTCCCATGGATGTTTTTCATCTATTGTTGGAAAGACCGTGGCAATATGACAGAAATCTAATTCATGATGGGAGAAAGAACACATACACCCTAGAGAAGAAAGGGAGAACGCACATGTTGCTTCCAATCAAAGATAAGGAGGTGAAACCTGAAGTAAGCAATATTGTACTTCTCATGTGTGGGAAGCAACTTCTTACAGAGGTTAAGAAGAAGGAGGAACTACAATTACTTGTGTTCAGGAAGCCAAAGATTGTTTTAACCAACACAAGGGTAGATGATTTACGAAAAGAGGTTCAAGAACTGCTGGAAGAGTTCGCTGACATAGTAGTGGACGAACTACCTCGTTTGTTTCCACCGATTAGAAGTATAAGTCATCAAATTTATCTCATACCTGGAGCTAGTTAGCCAAACAAAGAAGCATACAGATTGATGCTGTAGGAGAATGAAGAGGTCAAAAGACAAGTCCAGGATTTGTTGGACAAAGGGTTTTTTAGAGAAAGCTTGAGTCAATGTGCTCTTCCGACAGTGCTCAGTCCAAAGAAAGACAGAGGCTAGAGGATGTGTACTAACTTGAGGGAAATTAACAAGATAACCATCAGGTACAAATTTCCATTGCCAAGGATGGATGATCTGATGGATTGATTAAGTGGAGCAATTTTTTTTTCGAGGATTGATTTGAAAAGTGGATATCACTAGATTCGAATGAGAGAAGGTGATGAATGGAAGACAACCTTCAATACTAATGAAGGGTTGTATGAATGGCTTGTTATGCCATTTGGCTTAAGGAACGCGCCAAGTACCTTCATGAGGTTGATGAACGAAGTCCTGAAGGAGTTCATCGAAAAAAATTTCATTGTGTATCTGGATGACATACTGATTTTCAGTAAAAAAGAGGCAGAGCATCTGAAACATTTAGCTACAGTGATGAAGAGATTACAGCAAGAGAAGTTGTTGATAAACATGAATAAATACTCATTCATGAAGACATAGCTCATTTATTTAGGGTTTGTTATTTTTGCAGATAAATTGAGGATGGATCCAAATAAAGTGGAGGTGATCAAGAATTGGCCATCACCAAAGAGTATATTTGAGGTGAGAAGTTTTCACGGATTGGCTAGTTTCTACTGGAAGTTCATCAAGAATTTCAGTGGAATTAGTGCACTGATGATGGACACAGTGAAGAAGAGACATAAGTATTTTCACTAGATAGAAGAGGCTGAGAAATGCTTCAATTTGTTGAAGAAGAAAATTACGGAACAACCAATTTTGGTGTTGTTGGATTTCAAAAAGACATTTCAAGTAAAATGTGATGCAAGTGGATTTGCAATAGGGGAAGTCTTGAGTCAAGAAGACAAGTCAATAGCATACTTCAACGAGAATATAAATGAAGTGAAAGTGAAGTACTCCACATATGACAAGGAGTTCCATGCTATTATTCAGGCATTGAAGAAGTGGAGACACTATTTGATTCCGAAGGAGTTTGTCTTATACAGTGCTAATTATGCTTTGCAATTTGTGACTCAATAGGAGAAGTTGAATCAAAGACATGTTAGATGGGTTGAATACATGCAGAAATTTAATTTTGTAACTAAACATATTTCTAGAACTACTAATAAGGTTGTTGATGCTTTGAGCAAGAAATGTTTGCTAATGGAGTAGTTCAGAGTCAAAACATTGGGTTTTGATGATCTTAGGGACATGTACAGAGATGATCCAGATTTTAAAGAGGCATATGAAGCAGCTGATAATCAAATTATCAGGGATAGAAGCCAATGGGAGGAATACATGATCCAGGAATGATTACTGTTTAAAGGTAATCAGCTTTGTATTCCAAAATGCTCCATGAGAGAGAATTTGTTGAAGGAGAAACATAGTGGAGGATTGGTCGGACATTTTGGTCATAACAAGATGTTCGCAAAGTTGAATGAGTCATATTTTTGGCCAGGAATGCGAGCAGATGTCAAAAGATTCGTGGACAGACGTAGAATTTGTCAACATTCAAAAGGGAAGAGACAAAATGCAGGGTTTTATCAACCATTACCCATACCTGACAGGCCATGGGATGCAATCAACATGGAATTAATATTGGGACTGCTGAGAACACAAAGAGGGATTGACTCGATCTTTGCAATGGTAGACAGATTCTCTAAGATGTCACACCTCATACCGTGTCAGAAAACTAGTGACACAACTCACATTGAGAATCTCTTTTTCAATGAAGTCATTCGACTTCACGGCTTACCAAGGAGCATAGTTTCGGATCCAGAAACCAAGTTTGTGGGACACTTCTGGAGAACCTTATGGAAAAAGCTGGGAATAAATTTATTGTTCAGTTCATCTTATCATCCTAAGACAGATGGACAGACAAAAGTTGTGAATAGGACCTTGGGAGACTTGTTGAGGAGATTGGTGACATAACACCACAGCCAATGGGACAATATTCTGCCACAGGCGGAATTTACTTTTAATGATTCAATCAACAGAAGAACAGGGCATAGTCCATTCTAGATTATTTATGGGATGTAGCTAAGAGGAGTTTCAGAATTGAGAGATTCAGAACAAAATGCAACTAGAAGTGCTAGTGCAGAGGATTTCACAGAAGCGATGAAGGAACTTCACAGCCAGGTGAAGGAGCGTTTATAGAACTCGAGCCAGGAGTATAAGAGTAGAGCAGATCAACACATGAGACAACTTCAATTTGAGGTTGGTGATTTGATTATGGCACATCTGAGAAAGGAAAGGTTCCCGAAGGGGACATATAACAAACTGAAGATGAAGAAGATCGGACCATGTAAGGTCTTGAAGAAATTTGGGGAAAATGCTTATGAGATTGAATTACCCGATGGGATCGAAATTTATCCTATATTCAATGTCTCAGATTTGTATCCATACAAAGTTGAGGAAGAAGGAACAAGTGATGAACAACCAAAGGTCCAGTGGAAAAAATAGATGCCTGTTGCAGAGAAGTCACAGATGCAAAGCATACTGTACAAAAGAGTTAGCAAGAAGACTAGGAGAAAGGAATACTTTGAATACTTGGTCAAGTGGAAGGGAAATCCAATTGAATATGCCAACTGGGAGAATGAAGCAACGATTCAGAAGCATGGACAGACCGTGCGAGAGCTCATGGAAAGGAGCCCATGAAAATTTTCAAGCGAGGGAGTATGATGCAGGAGCATCGCCAACGTCAATTGAGCATGGGGCAAGCACCAATGCATTTTGTCACATGATAAAAATGTTTGAAATGTTTTATCAATTGGATGCGCCAAACGTAAATGTAATAGTTAAGGAAGGGCGTACTTCCATATTGTGATCAGACCTTGAGTGATCCACTCTTGTCTAAAGGACTAAGAAGGCATTTATGTTAGTTAATGTTAGTAGGTAGCTTTGAATTTTTAGATTAGACAGTTTTAGGAGCAGAGGGAAAACGGATATAGACACCCTCATTTGCATCATCCTAACATTAGCAAGAGCAGCATAGTCAATCAAGAGAGCAGAGAGTTGTATGAATGGCTTATTATGTTGTTTGTCTTAATGAATGCGCCAAGTACCTTCATGAGGTTGATGAATGAAGTCCTGAAGGAGTTCATCAAAAAATTTGTCATTGTGTATCTGGATGACATACTGATTTTCAGTAAAACAGAGGTAGAGCATCTGAAACATTTAGCTATAGTGATGAAGAGATTACAAAAAGAGAAGTTGCCGATAAACATGAAGAAATCCTCATTCATGAATACAGAGCTCATTTATTTGGGGTTTTTTATTTCTGCAGATAAATTGACGATGGATCCAGATAAAGTGGAGGTGATCAAGAATTGGCCATCACCAAAGAGTATATTTGAGGTGAGACATTTTCACGGATTGGCTAGTTTCTACCGGAAGTTCATCGGGAATTTCAGTGGAATTAGTTCACTAATGATGGACATAGTGAATAAGAGACATAAGTCTTTTCACTGGACAAAAGAGGTTAAGAAAAGATTCAATTTGTTGCAGAAGAAAATTACGGAACAACCAATTTTGGTGTTGCTAGATTTCAAAAAGACATTTCAAGTAAAATGTGATGCAAGTGGATTTACAATAGGTGCAATCTTGAGTCAAGAATACAGGGCGATAGCATACTTCAGTGAGAAGATGAATGAAGCGAAAGTGAAGTACTCCACATATGACAAGGAGTTCTATGCTATTATTCAGGCATTGAAGAAGTGGAGACACTATTTGATTCCAAAGGAGTTTGTCTTATACAGTGACAATCATGCTTTGCAATTGGTGACTCAACAAGAGAAGTTGAATCAAAGACATGTTAAATGGGTTGAATACATGCATAACTTTAATTTTGTAACTAAGCATATTTCTGGAACTACTAACAAGGTTGTTGATGCTTTGAGCAGGAAATGTTTGCTATTGCAGGAGTTTAGAGTCAAAACATTGGGTTTTGATGATCTCAGGGACATGTACAGAGATGATCCAGATTTTAAAGAGGCGTATGAAGCAACTGAGAATCCAATTATCAGGGATAGAATCCAATGGGAAGAATACATGATTCAGGAAGGATTACTGTTTAAAGGTAATCAGCTTTGTATTCCAAAATTCTCCATGAGGCAGAATTTGCTGAAGGAGAAACATAGTAGAGGATTGGCCGGACATTTCGGTCATGAAAAGATGTTCACAAAGTTGAATGAGTCATATTTTTGGCCAGGAATGTGAGCAGATGACAAATTTTTCATGGACAGATGTAGAATTTGTCAACATTCAAAAGGGAAGAGACAGAATGCAGGGTTTTATCAACCATTACCCATACCTAACAGGCCATGGGATGCAATTAGCATGGAATTCATATTGGGACTATTGAGAACACAAAGAGGGTTTGACTCAATCTTTGTAGTGGTAGACATATTCTCTAAGATGGCACACTTCATACCATGTCAGAAAACCAATGACAACTCACATTGTGAATCTCTTTTTCAAAGAAGTCATTCAACTTCACGGCTTACCAAGGAGCATAGTTTTGGATCGAGACACCAAGTTCGTGGGACACTTCTGGAGAACCTTATGGAAAAATATGGGAACAAATTTATCACTCAGTTCATCTTATCATCCTCGGATAGATGGACAGATAGAAGTTGTGAATAGGATATTGGGAGATTTGTTGAGGAGCTTCGTGACAGAACACCACAGCCAGTGGGACAATATTGTGCCACATGCGGAATTTGCTTATAACGATTCAATCAACAAAAGAACAGGGCAAAGTCCATTCTAGATTGTTTATGGGATGCAGCCAAGATGAGTTTCAGAATTGAGAGATTCAGAACACAATGCAACTAGAAGTGCTAGTGCAGAGGATTTCGCAGAAGTAATGGAGGAACTTCACAGCCAGGTGAAGGAGCATTTACAGAACTCGAGCCAAGAGTATAAGCATAGAGCAGATCAACACAAGAGACAAATTAATTTTGAGGTTGGTGATTTGATTATGGCACATCTGAGAAAGGAAAGGTTCCCGACGGGGACATATAACAAACTGAAGATGAAGAAGATCGGACCATGTAAGGTCTTGAAGAAATTTGGACCAAATGCTTATGAGATTGAATTACTCGATGGGATCATAATTTCTCTGATATTCAATGTCTCAGATTTACCCCAACAAAGCTGAGGAAGCAGGAACAACTGATGAACAACCAGAGGTCCAGTGGACAAAACAAATGCCTGTTGCAGAGAAGCCACATATGGAAATCATTCTGGACAAAAGAGTTAGCAAGAAGACCAGGAGAAAGGAATACTTTGAATACTTGGTCAAGTGGAAGGGACATCCAGTTGAATATGTTAGCTGGGAGAATGAAGTAGCGATTCAGAAACATGGACAGACCATGTGAGAGCTCATGGACAGGAGCCCATGAAAATTTTCAAGAGAGGGAGTATGATGCAGGAGCATCACCAACGTCAAGCGAGCGTGGGGCAAGCACCAATGCATTTTGGCACATGATAAAAATGTTTGAAATGTTTTAATGATTGGATGCACCAAACGTAAATGTAATAGTTAAGGAAGGGCATACTTCCATATTGTGATCATACCTTGAGCGACCCGCTCTCGTTTGAAGGACTAAGAAGGCATTTATGTTAGTTAATGTTAGTAGGTAGCTTTGAATTCTCAGATTAGACAGTTTTAGGAGCAGAGGGAAAATGGACATAGACACCCTCATTTGTATCATTGTAACATTAGCAAGAGCAACGTAATCAATCAATAGAGTAGAGAGCTATAGTTGAAAACACCCATGTACAAATATTTGAATTAATAGAAAGAGCTTCGATTCAAATTCATGGTGTCATATTTGTTCTCTGTGTATGCATTGTGAATGTTATGCTCATGGATGTTTATTCCCTGTTATACATTTTCTTTGATGTATGAATGTATGATTTTAGGTTAATGTCTAAAATATGAAGAGAGGGAGAATAGAGAATGAGTTTCAATTGTTTTCTCTGCCTGAGAAAAAGTTTTCCTGCAAGGAGTGCAGTGAAATCATCCGCACGGTGTGCGTTGACGGGGGTCAGAGTTCATCTCTTTAAGCTCAGGAGAGATAACACGGTTCTCATTCTCGCAGAAGTGTAAGTTAAGCCCAAGAGCCATGTAAGGAGTGCATAGGCCAAGTGAAGTCTTAGTGTTTGCAAACTGAGTGAATGGGTGGAAAGACTGTTGTCGCAGAGAGTGCAGAGTCAGAGAATTCAATACCTGGAAGTATTCAAGAATTGCCGTAAGGAGTGGATGCAGGAGTCTTCTTGGAGACTTGAGTCATGGAGAAATCTTGGGAGGTTCAGTACCTTGAAGCATTCAAAGAGAAGGCGCAGAGATATCATTTCGCAGGTGGACAAGTTTTGTGAAAGATCATTTTGTTCATTTCGCAGAAATCACCAAGGAGGAATTTGACTGTCGGAGTTCTCCGTGGAGAATTCACAAGGTCTCGGAAGCCGTCAGATCTCACAGAGGAGAAAGAAGGTTATGGTGTGTGTTTTCTAAGTCAAAATATCGAGAGCATAGAGCCGTAGGATTTGATCCAACAGGGCCGTCAGATCATTTGTATATTCCGCATCTCGGGGTTTCGGGAGATGAAGAGTCGAAACTTGTGTAGCGAGACTCACGAAATCGCGAAAGGCGAAGTCCTGAAATAGCAAAGGAATCTGAGTCATTTGCTAGAAGGAGGGCATGTGTCGTGAGATCACCCATATTGGGGACTTGGCTATCGGTGGTCCGAAAGAGAACTTTTTCAACTTCACGAGAAGCGAAGTAATGAAGTAATCTAAGTTGTCCATCAGAGGAGGATAGGTAGCAGAGATCAGAAAATCTCATTAACTCGGAGTTTTGTCGGGTGAGAGCCCAAAACTTGGGTGCTTGAAGTCATGAGAAGCGAAGTCACAAAATAATCTAAACCGTCCATTGGAGGAGGACAGGTGCAGAGATCAGAGTATCTCATGAACTCAGAGGTTCGTCGGGTGAGAGCCCAAAATTTGGATGCTCCAAGTCGTGAGAAGAAAAGTCGCGAAGTGTCGAGGTTGTACATAAGAGACACATGGAATAACCATAAGGTGGGCCCGAGAAATAATCAGCGGGAGACACGTCACGCTTTTGGAGGAGTCAACACCCTGTTGACCTCTCGCGTCTTGGGAACTCGAGAGATAAGGGAACAATAGTTCGAGCCTTCAACTCGTAAATTCGTGAGTAGTGATAACAAGAGGAGAAAATTCAAATCTCGCCTCTCGCGGGTTCAGGAAAGAAGGTGCCCAAAAGTTGAACCTTTGAACTCGTGAAGGTGTGAGAGGTGAAAGGCGCTAGTGCTTAGCCTAGCTGGTAGTCATGTCTGGAAGGTGCTGACAGAGAAGGATCCATAATCATTTCGTGATCTCAAGTATCATGGATTTGGAGGAGGAAGAGTTGGACTCTCAACTCGCGAACTAGTGAGATTGCGAGTTGCCAAGAAGGACCTATGGATCGATAATTTTGCAGATTCCAATGGAAATCAAAAGAGTCGATCCAACTCAAGGGCATATAGAACGATCCAGTGAGCAGACCTCGGCCCAAGGGCCGATAGGTCTGCGTCAGGGGGTGAATCAGTAATAGTGTAATTATAATCCTTTTTCTTCAAATGTATAATGAGCAGTAATTATTATCCAATAATGAGAAGTAAGAAATAAACAATCACACACATACACAATACACCATTGTTTTACATGGAAATCCAAATTAGGAGAAAACCATGGAATGTTTTTTCTTATATGTCTTGAAAATTACATTCATTGGAAGCACCAACTTCCTTTGTTTTCCAGCTGCAACTAGAAGGAGGCTCCAACCCCTTAGTTTCTCAGGCTACAACCTGAGGGAAGCTCCAACTCCCCAATTCTCTGGCTACA
>JASDQU010880320.1:0-11107 GCA_032191745.1 Picea mariana
GGTAGCACTATATAAAGAGGTTCAAGCAATGCAATGGGACATGAAGAGAATTATTGTATTTGGAGCGGTAGCTCAATAGCAGGATTCCCCCTCGAAGAGGCAAGTGAAAAGGAGAGGATCCCTTCCATAATAGGATCCATTGTATGGTGTTTCCCTACCTTAAGGGTTTGGTAATAATAAAGTGTGGTTTCTTCTATCTTGCTTTGTGGATCTATATTCACTATTTGTGGTGATTATATTTGTATATCTATTCAGGTTCTTAACAAGTCTTAACAGTATGGTATTGATGTACATGTTTGATGTACATGGTTGATGTACATGGGTGTTGTGCATGGTTGGGACACAATATGGCACAGGATGTACTTGGTTGATGTTTTGTTCATGATTCTCTATTCATTGTTGACATATATTTTTCTTCATGATGTATGGTACGACATGAGTTTGATGCATGGATAGGTCCAAGGATCGTCATGGGAAGATCGAATCATTCTTGAGCACTTGATCTATGTTATGGTTGAACAGTAGCATTTCAACAGAAGCAAATTACGGTGGTAGCATATTTTCTATATTGTAGACAAGATAGGGGGAGAGATACCCATAGGGGGAGTCATTATTATTCCCATGATTCTAGAAGGATAAATTTATTAGATGCAAAGATAAATACTTGGAGAAAGAGCACAAAGACATTGTTCCATGGGGGAGCGATGGTCACAAGGGGATCATGAGCAATATATCTTCAACATTACATCAGAGTGATATCTCTTGTTCAAAAGGGGATATATTATTCATAGGAAAATCAAGACATCTAGGCAAGGGGAGCAACCCCAAGGAGAGTTCAAGAAGGGGGAGCAACCCCAAGGAGAGAACTACTCTTTGACATTGATGTCAAATGGGGATAGATAGTCACATTTATGCGATTGATATAACTATTGATGAAGAGAAATTCCATGTCTACATGTTTCCATCAATGATTGGTGTTGACATCAATGTTGGTATTGCCATCAATGCGAAAGGGGGAGATTGTTGGATCATTTTGTCCTTGATGTCAAAGGAACAATGTCTTGTCATAGTATATTGATGTAGTATGTATTGTCATTATTTTCAATGGATCGATGTTAAGTGAAGTCATTTATATATTATGCATAGATGATTTCATGCATAGATGAATATGTATCAATCTATTGTCATTGATATATGATGCATAGATGAAGATGGATCAATGTGTTGTCTATAGGGATTGATGTATAGTTGAAGATGGATCGATGTGTTGTCATTTATATATGATGCATATATGGATTTATGCATTAATGTGTTGATCGTTGAATTATGTGGTCATGCATGGAATCAATGAAAGGGGACAATGTCATAGTGATATATTGTCACGGGTTATTCTAGTTGGATTGATGTAAATATGACTCATAATTGTCTTAACTTGGTTGATAGGAAGTACAAATGGATGAACTCCAAAGTGGTCCCCTTATGGTGAAATCCCTCACGAGAAGACACTTTTTGGTTGAGTTATCCTAAAAGTATGGTTAGATAACCCATGCTTAATTGTGGAATAATGAGATAAAGATCAGTGAATTTGTTAATGAAACTATCCTAGATGTATAGTTGTTGTCATTCCATTTCTGGTGGTATATGGAACTTCACATAACTCCTCACGGTTTGAGATTTATGGCCTTACACAGTTGGAGGACCCTCATTGTTGGCTAGAGGCCCCCAAAGGTCAAAGGTATTCAAAGTGTTTACAAAGAAGAAATTATTTAAATAATAAAGGGAAGTGATGAATTCAAAGAGGATTATTTAAATAACAAAGTTAATGGAGAACTTTCTAATTATGGAAAGTGGTTATAAGTGGATTAACCCTAAAATAAGGAAAGTGGGTTAAGTGGACAAGTGGATATATGGACAAGTGGCACATTGGACAAAGTTGGGCATAGGTGGCTATGTGGACAAAGTGATTATGTGGACAAAGTGGATATGTGGAAAAAGTGGCTAAGTAGATGCTTCTAAAGGAAGCTACCTGGAGAGCATAAATAAGAGGCAAGGGTCTCTTGTAAAAGACATCTCTTAAGTATATATTGAAGATCTATTCTGAGAGAGAGAGTCATTGCATGATCTCATGGACGTATCAAAGTTTATGTAAGCCTGAGATATTGACGGAGAATGTTTCGGAAGTTTAGAAACCCTAGTTTCTGAAGGAGTATGCTAGAAGTTGTGGGTCAGAGTGCGTACATAGGCGATATGTAGTGAGCCAGAGCATGTACACACGCGGCTTGAAGGAGGTCAGAGCGCATACAGTTGGAGAGAGTCATGAAGACTTGATTGAGAGTTGGTGTTGGGTTCCTAATGTCTGAAGCAAGTTCTAGATCTACATTCTATGGGCTCAGAACTGCCATAGAAGTTATCGTATGGTTACACGATTGTTTTGATGGATACTCTTGCTTATGGTATGGTGAATTCTTAAAGAATTATTGGTATGGTTGTTTTGATATGGTTTATGTTGGTTGATTGACTGAGTGAGAAGCACTCTTATGTTTCTGAATTGATATGGTTGCCACAGTATATTGGTTACTTATACCTGATTAAGTAACATTCATATTGTATGGTTGAGGCGCATGAGTAAGTTGTTGGACAACATAGATGTGGTGTGATTGTTTATGGTACAGATTGGAAAGTGAAAGGCAGAATTGGATGTGACAGAGGTTGTAGAGGCTCAGTGTTTTCAAGGAGTGAAAACCCTAGTTAATCAGGAGGCATATGCAGGTTGTTGTGAGTTAGACTGCGTACATATGCAGGATGCACTTTGGTAGGGCATGTCCATCGCAAGACCCAAATTGAAGAATCTAAAGGGTAGAGGAACTATTAAAGAATCAAGTAGATGAAAAGGAAGAGTCATGTCATAAGTTGGAAGCTGAAGTTGTTGATATTAGAAAGAAAGTAGAGAAGTCAGACAAATTCTTGAATAGCTCAACAATATCAAATGAAATCTCGGATAGTCAAAGATCACCAAATGGTAAATCAGGTCTTGGATACAACAAAGAAGCTACACATGTTGAAGAGAGCACCTCAAAGAAGCATGAGGTAAGTCCCTCATTCTCAAAAGATGGAAATGGTGTTGCAAGTCAACCATATACACAACACAAGGAAACTTTCAAAATAACAAAGCAAGGAAGACATCAAGAATCCATCTTTACACCTCAAAGCAAATTCAAAATAGAGACACCTTCAAGATGGACACCAAAGAAAAGGTATGAAAATGTTTTTCATGATCATTGTTACTCATGTAATGAATATGGTCACAAATATTTGGAATGCAGATATTATATTGCAAGGAAATATAATGAAATATTTCATAACACCCTAAGGTGTTGGAGATGTAATCAAGTAGGACATATTGTTTCTCATTGTCACACCATGAGATGCTATAGTTGTAGTGGATTTGGCCGCAAATCCCAGGATTGTTGGAACATAAGAAGACATCCCATTATGAGAACTTCATATAGCATGACAAGAAGAACACATGAGTCTAGAAGAGAAGACAATGTTGGAAAGATGGAAGGTAAGAGCTAAAGTTCTAAGAAGCTGGGATACCTTAAGAAGTGGGTGAAGAAGACTAAAAAATCATAACCTAATGGCAGCCCTAAGGCAAGATCAAGCTTGACTTATTCTGAAGAATACACTAGATACAATGGTAACAGTCACGTACATACGCGAGATAACCCATAAACATGTTGCATACATATGCGAGCTATATGTATAACAGGTCGCGTACCTATGGAAATAGCTTTCGAAAAGGGCTATGCATGTGAGTTGCAGCATGGTATAACTATGTGTTGCAGGATCCGACATGGTTTGTTGCAGGATCTAACATGGTTTGTTGCATATTTTCATGATTACATGTTGGCATACATAATTAATGTATGTGTGGTGGTGACATATGGTTGAATGTTGAAAGTCTTATCATTGACGCATTATACTAACTCTAGAGTATGGATTGGGTCACTTTCTATTGAGGAACAATGATGGTTGTGGTAGTGAAGTTATGGCACTTTGGTTATGAGATATATCATGATGATTCTAGCTAGAGATATCATTGATCTATCAAGGAAAACTTCTAGTACATGTATTCTTGGATGCTTAAGTATTTGTTGTAGTGAATGGAGAACTGAGGCAGATCTGTTAGGGTACATGGATGGTACATATTTGAGTTCCATTGATACATCTTATGATGTTAGATGCATATTTATTGGATATCTTGGTGCAAGCATTTGGCATGTGGATGGGCTACATATTGGGACATGTAGTTGATGAGTGGATGAGGTGGTTATGTTGTACATCATTGATGAGTCATAGCTTGATGCATGATTGGTACACTCTTGGTACATTTTTAGAGGCACATGCTATTATTATGATTTGCACATGGTTTATGATTGATACGACATACATGTATGGGAACACATATTGATTGTAGTTTATCTTGTTGAGGTTTGGTGCAAGGTTGATTCACTTTCTTGGTATAGATGGTGATATATGTTTAGTACTCATAGATGGTATATGTTTTTGGGTGATAGTATTTGGATAAACCACATCATTGGTATTACTTGTTTTAGCATATACTTTGGTACATGATTTATGGGATGATATAGTTGAGACACTTGATTGATTGAGATACATGGTTGTGGCACTTGGTTCATGGTAGAGGCATATCATAAGTGATATGAAACTTGTTTGAGGCACATGATTGGCATGTTGGTAGAGGCATATGGTTGGTACACATTATTGGCATATGGCTGATACACTCCATTGATGATATCTTATGGTATATTTTATGGTATTGATGTACATGGTTGATGTTCATGGGTGTTGTGCATGGTTGGTACACAATATGGCACAAGATGTACTTCATTGATGCTTTGTTCATGATTCTCTATTCATTGTAGACATATATTTTTCTTCATTATGTATGGTATGGCATGTGTTTGATGCATGGACAGGTCTAAGGATCATCAAAGGAAGAGTGGATCATTCTTGAGCAGTTGATCTATGTTCTGGTTGAGCAGTAGCATTTGCAGCAGAATCATATTGTAGTGGTAGCATATTGTCCATATTGCAGAGAAGATAGGGGGAGACATACCCATACATGGGGTCATTCTTCTTCCCGTGATTCTAGGAGGAGATATTTATCAAATGCAAAGATAAATACTTGGAGAAAGATCACAGAGGCATGGTTCCAGGGGGGGCAATGGTCTTAGGGGGAGCATGAGTGATATATCTTTAGCATTACATCATAGTGATATCCCTTGTTCAAAAGGGGAGTGATTAGTCAGAGGAATATCAAGACATCCAGGCAAGGGGAGAAGCCCCAAGAAGAGTTCAGGAAGGGGGAGAAACCCCAAGGAGAGAACTACCCTTTGCCATTGATGTCAAAGGGGGAGAGATAGTCACATTCATGTGATTGAAAAAACTATTGATGAAGAGCAATGCCATGTCTACATGTTTCCCTCAATGATTGGTGTTGACATCAATGTTGGTATTTCTATCAATGCCAAAGGGGGATATTGTTGGATCATGTTTTCATTGATGTCAAAGCAACAATGTCTTGTCATAGTATATTGATTTAGTATGTATTGTCATTGTTTTCAATGGATTGATGTCAAGTGAAGTCATTGATATATGGTGCATAGATGATGTCATGCATATATGAAGATGGATCAATGTGTTGTCATTGATATATGATGCATAGATGATGGCATGCATAGATGAAGATGGATCAATGTGTTGTCTATATGGATTGATGCATAAATGAATATGGATCGATGTGTTATCATTGATATATGATGTATAGATGGATCGATGCACTAATGTATTGATCGTTGAATCATGTGGTCATGCATGGAATCAATGACAAAGGGACAATGTCATAGTGATGTATTGTCGGGGGTTAATCTAGTTGGATTGATGTAAAAATGACTCATTATTGTCTTGACCTGGTTGATAGGAAGTAAAAATGGATGAACTACAAAGTGGTCCCCTTATGGTGAAATCCCTCATGGGAAGACGCTTTGTGGTTGAGTTATCGTAGAAGTATGGTTAGAGAACCCATGCTTAATTGTGAAATAAGAGATAAAGATCAGTGAATTTGTTAGTGAAACTTTCCTAGATGGAGATTTATTGTCATGCCATTTCCGGTGGTATGTGGAACATCACATAAATCCTCACATTTTGAGAGTTATGGCCTTACAAAATTGGAGGACCCTCATTGTTGGCTAGAAGCCCCCAAAGGTCAAAGGTAGTCAAAGTGTCTACAATGAAGAAATTATTTAAATAATAAAGGGAAGTGATGAAGTCAAAGAGGAGCATTTAAATAATAAAGTTAATGTAGAACTTTCTAGCTATGGAAAGTGGTTATAAGTGGGTTAACCCTAAAATAAGGAAAGTGGGTTAAGTGGACAAGTGGATATATGGACAAGTGGCCAATTGGACAAATTTGGACATAGGTGGCTATGTGGAAAATGTGATTATGTGGACAAAGTGGTTAAGTAGATGCTTCTAAAGGAAGCTACTTGGAGAGTATAAATAAGAGGCAAGGGTCTCTTGTAAAATACATGTCTTGAGCATATATTGAAGATATATTCTGAGAGAGAGATTCATTGCAGGATCTCATGGACATATCAAAGTTTTCGTAAGTTCGAGATCTTGATGGTGAAAGTTTTGGAAGTTCAGAAACCCTAGTATCTGAAGGAGTACACGAGCAGTTGTGGGTCAGAGCACGTACATACGTGGGTTGCAGTGAGCCAGAGCGCATACACATATGGGATAAAGGAGGTCAGAGTGCATACAGTTGGAGAGAGTCATGAAGACTTGATTGAGAGTTGGTGCCAGGTTCCTAAATTCTGAAGCAAGTTCCAGATATGCATTCTATGGACTCAGATCTACCATAGAAGTTTTGGCATGGTTACATGATTTTTTTGATGGATACTCTTGCTTATGGTATGGTGAATGCTTAAATGATTCTTGGTATGGTTTTTGTGATATGGTTTATGTTGGTTGATTGACTAAGTGAGCAACACTCTTATGTTTCAGTACGGATATGGTTTCCATAGTATACTGGTTACTTATACATGATTACGTAACATTCATATTGTATGGTTGAGGAGCATGAGTAAGTTGTTGGACAACATAGATGTGTTGTGATTGGTTATGGTACAGATTAGACAGTGAAAGGAAGAATTGGATGTGATAGAGGCTGCATAGGATCAAAGTTTTCAAGGAGTGAAAACCCTAGTTCTTCAGGAGGCACACGCAGGTTGTTGTGAGTCAGACATTGTACATACACACGCTACACTTTGGTAGGGTGCGTACATACATGTGTTGCACTACTGACAGGTCATGTACCTTTTGACAGATTGGTATCTGTTGAGGATTGAATCCTCTTCTCAGTTGTTGCTGAGTTGTGTAATCTGAGTCTTGCATTGCAGAGTTGGTGCTCTTGTGGAGTTGATACTCTATTCAGTTGTTGTTGATAAACCCAAGGATTGTAGTCTATAATAAAAAGAAAATTGTACATACATTTTGTGTTCTTTGTGTTCTTTATGGTGATGGATTATTGATGATATATATTGTTGTTATCTGTTGCTGATATATGTTCAAATACAACTGGTTATAAATGACAGTAATAAGTGATGAGTAAATGGTGAATGTTAACTAAGGATTTTTTGTGAAGGGAAGTTGAAAAATATCCCTACACTGATTCACCCCCCCCCTCTCAGTGTGGTTGGTGTGTCCAACATCATATGCCACAATAAGGAAGTGTGTATCTTTCCAGCAATTTTCAGGGAAAATGAAGAGATCTGTGATGTCGTTACATCGTATACTTGTAGAACAACCATTCTCCCAATGGGGACTTGATGTCATGAGGCCAATAAATCCAAAGTCAAGCAAGGGACATATGTATATTCTCACCGCTACATATTATTTTACGAAGTGGCCAGAAACAGTGGCACTAAAAAGGGTTGATTTTGAAGATTTAATTAAGTTCCTCAAAGATAATATTTTGTCAAGATCTAGTGTCCTAGACAAATCTATCACTGATAATGGTTCTATTTTCATTGGTTCCAAATTAAGAGAATTTTGTTGAAAATATGGAATTATTATGGGGCAGTCATCAAACTATTATCCCCAAGGGAGTGATCTTGCAAAATCCACAAATAAGACACTCATTCAGATATTGAAGAAACCCATTGACAAGAACCAACGAAATTAGAATTTAAAGTTGACTGATGTGTTTTGGGAAAGCATAACGACTCTGAAAGACAACACCGGGATGTCTTCATATACATTGGTTTATGGGAAGGAAGAAAAAATTCTAGTTAGCCTCGAACTCAATGCTTTGACTTTTGTGGTTAATACATAAGATGTAGAATATAGTTCACCTATAAAAATGAGGATCAACTAGTTGTTGAAATTGGAGGAAGAACAAAGTAAATCCCTAAATAGAACTTCTCAAAGACAACAAAGTATCAAAAGATATTTTGACCATAATGCAACTCTAAATAATTTTCAAAAGGGAGAACTAGTATTACTCTGGAAAAAAGCCAAGGAGAACCCATCGATGCACACAAAGTTCGAAGCACTATGGATTGGACCATACATCATTGAAAAGATCCTAGGTTTTAATTCCTATATGCTCAAAGACATGAAGGGTAAAAGATTAATGTTGCCTATCAATGGGCAACTTTTGAAATTTTTATTCATCTAAAACTTTCTCATTTTCATGTACATAAATTTTATTTTTCATTTATTCAGTTTGTATATTCTTACTTTTGACTCCATAGCCCAATGGATGGAAGCGCTTGATCATAACGATTATGGATTCTTGACAACCCACAAGGGGTTATCATCCTGTAATTGGAGCCAGTTGTTGAGATCAATTCCCACTTCCAAAATTTCCCTTCCTTTTCTATTTTCCGAACTTCTTTTTTCCATTTCTTTTCCCTCTTCTATACCTACCCTCATTCCCCTTTTATTTTTCTCCTATCTCTTTTCCCTTTCTAGTTACCATACTTAGTCGCATTTCAAAAATCGACGGGTTCGCGGGTTGGAAGACTCGCAGGTCTTCATCTCCATCCATGTTCCTATGTCATAATTCTGACCAACCTCCCTGTTATAATATACTTAACCATTTTTTAAACCGTGGGTTCACGAGTTCAAGATTTCATCTTCCAAGTTTCGTGATCTCCACTTTGCACCCAAAGGCCCGTGATCTACATTATGACCATCAGACTTGTTGCGGGTACCGAGCCCCTAAGTATTTCATTTCTTTTGTATCCAAGTTCGATTGACTGCTTTGCAACACTTATCTTATTTTTTATCATTCGCAACTGTGGGTTAATGAATTCACGGGTTCACGAGTTCACAAAAGGCCCCAAATTCAAATTGCTCTTGTCCATCCCTGCCATCTTCGTTCTTTCACCAATATGAATTTAGTGTTTTTTAATGCTAATAACTAATCATGTAGGCTCCGTAAATATCGCCATTAATAGTGAAAGGCTCGAGGATATTTTTCATCAAATTTCATTAAAGCACGATTTACCAAAGGTTATATTATTGTTATCTCTCTGAAAGGATTCATTTCAAGTTATCACCCAGTTGAAAGAACACTCTCATCAACCTATGGTAGCAGCAACTAGACAATAGTTTTTTGGTGATACTTTGAATATTTTTGGTCGTGAAGACCAGAACTTTCAGTGGTCCAGGGCATATTCATATTACTCGTCTCCTCCTGCACAAAAAGACGTAATTTGGACATTGGTAATTTCTCGCATAGGGTGTTCTCCTGAGGTGTTCGACTGCAAAGAACTTGTTGCATGGTGCATTCAAAAGTATGTGTCAAGATAGTGAATTATACAACTCCAAGATCATTCCCCCATTTCCTTTTCATGGCAATTTTTACGTAGTATGTTGAAGCTCCCTAACCCAACACTTACCTTCAAAGGAGAGGATTGTAGATATTTTATGAAGAAACAAGACAATGTCATGGATCTCTTACCTGAGTTTTTGGAGAATCTCGTCGTTGTTCCAGAAGAAATAACCAGGATTCATGTCGACACTTTTAAAAACCTCTTTAGGGGAATATCTTGGTTGTTTACCAAGTTGACAGGTCAAGAAATCGCGGCCACTATTTCTCGCATGATTCTTTATATTTTATATTCTACAGTTAAATATTAGGCTATGTTCGATTGGGGAAAATTGATTTCCATTGAAATATCATCCCAATTATCACATTATAAAAGGGACAATAAATTATTTATGACTTCCTATTTGGTATTTGCAATAATTTATTGTTTTCAATTTCCAAAATTGACTATATGTAAGAGGGTGAACTTTGAAATAGATCCAGTTACCTTATGGTATCAAGCATTGTGGAGACACAAGACTTATCTATATTTTTATGAAGTTTACAACAATTTCATTTCAATGTTCAAAGGATTGTTGTTTGGTAAAAATACCCCCAGAATATCTAACCGGGATAATGAATTCTTGGAGAAAAAGGGAACAATAGAACATATGGAAAATCACAATGTCATCAGGTTCTTATGTTGCAAAGAAAATCCCTCTTTTCTTCCGTACCATGTATCTGATAAATTGTTTGTTACGGAAGTGGCAAGGAAATACAATTTATGGCTACACTTTTTCCATGAAAAATAGAAAAATCAATTCAACCCCTTTCCGTGGAAAATTCGAGACTTCATATTCAAGAACATAAATAAAATTGATGATTTTTTGAATCACTTCAGAAATGTAAATCTGAAGTATGATGAAAACATAAAAGGGTTTGACCCTAACAAAAACTTTGTGGAACATATGTTGTCAGTAGGATTCAGAAACTCTTTCATTCATACTATTTTGAATGAAGAAGAAGATAACAACCAAGGTGATCATGTACATAATGTTGGTGACTTGGAAACAGTACTTAGTACTAACAAGTTTTACAAGCAAAAAGGAAAGGGTCCTAGTGAAAAGAGCTCTCAATCTCTAGTTGTTACTCCTAAAACTACCACATCCCGGAGCAATGCTCCAACGGCTCACCCAACTAGGAAAA
>JASDQU010880320.1:11181-35015 GCA_032191745.1 Picea mariana
AAAGAGGAAGAATGTTGTGCAAGAGGAAGAAGACATTCTCATGGAAAATGACATCAATGGCTTATCTCTTGAAGACATGGAGCTCGAGGTGGATATTGAGAAAATGTTTCCCACAATTGATCACCCAGGAAATATGGCCCAACAAAATTCATCATTAGATATCATTGAGAATGAGAGCTTCAATGAAGAAGAGTCATTTACTTTCCAAAGTGTTGTTTTTGACAAGGAATCTAAAAAATTGATTATAGAAAAAGGTGATCTGAAAAATAAGAAGGGAAAATCTCGTTCAGAGGTTGACCTAAAAGATATGTGGTCATCCCAAATATCTAAAATTCACAGATCAATGAGGGATTCTCTTGATGATTCTATTGGTGGTCTGGAAGAAAAAAACACTAAGTTAAAAGAAAGGATCAGGGAGTTGGAAAACGCCTTAATTCCTCTACCACTTCTTTCCAATCCTTTGTCAATAGTCAAACCTACCACACCCATTGTTAAGTTGAAAGGATATTCAATCCTAATCACATTAGCCAAGATTTATGTAGAAATAAATAATAATAAGAGAATGACATTGATAATAGAGGAATGGGAGGTTTCGAAAAATATTCTTTCTTTTGGCTCGAGGGCAGGTTCCTTCCATGAATATTTGCAAGATGATCCGAAGAACAAAGAAGGTTTCTACATTGATGTTGTATTACCCTTTAGAATAAAATTATCTAACATGATGGAACTAAGAAGAAGAGATGAGGATCTGCCTTCCCCAAGTCAGATAAAACAACTCAATGTTTGTAGGAAGGAAAAGATTAAAAATTTGAATAATAGTGTTCAAGCATGCAGCGAAGCCATACTAAAAAGGGAAGAACTGTTTAAGAGGCTCATGGAGATAGACCTAGTAGGAGGTACTAACAAATTATAAGACCCTAAATCAATTCTCAACTCAATGTTCCTAACAAAGAAACAGTTTGACAAACAAGTTTAGATATTTAAAGGGTTATCAGTTGAAAATTTGTATGGCATACTCGAATATAATGAAGATGACATAGACAATTCACTAGTGGACTATTCCATGAAAAATCAAGATATTGAGGAAGAAGTACATGGTATTCCTCTTGATTTAAGAGACTTGGGAGGTGAGTTATTCAACATTAAAATCCATCATGAGATAAATGTTGCGCCAATGAAAAACTATATTGAAGAATGGTTCAAAAAAACAATTGACAAATTGATCAATGAGGGGAAAGAAATAGTTGAGATGATTCATGTAACCGTTAATGAAGACAATAAAAGGAAAGAAACAAGCAAGTGAATACATGAGATACCATCATATTAAGTTTATGTTGATCACATCTTTCTTTCTTTATCATTTATTTCATCCAGTTATTCTGCTTCTTTGACTAGAAAGGTTTAATCGAAGTCTGATAACTTCTCCCTGTCTTCTTTCCAAGTCTTGTTGTTCTATTATCGCCCACCATCCTCCTTCTACAATCTTACTTCTTGTTTATATTTTCTTTATGGTACGAGGGAGCCCCAATCTTAGTCCTAAGGAAAAACACATTTTAAATTTCAAGGCTTTTCAACAGACTGTATGTTTTTTCAGAAATTTCAGGAGAGTTGTTTTAGGATTAGTTTTGACTGTGCTTTGTAACTCCGAGTTTTGATTATAAAGTATTTTAGATTGATCTATAATTATATTTATTTGAGCTTCCCATGTGTCCATTCTATTAAAGTTATCTTATGCATGCAGACCATCTTCTTTTTATTTTATGTGATCATAAATATTTAGTTTAACTATGATAGATGTGGGGAAATTTTGTCTATCTTTTTTAAATGTATGAAGTGTGCGGTTCCTAGTCATTTCTCAAGAACTTTATTTAAAAATAAAACAAAACATTTTATTTCTTGGTATCTCAATATTTATATTTCTTTGATTACCGCAACGAACTTTTTCAAAGTCCCAGATTCCGAAGATCTAGAGTCCTAAGAAAAACTTAAAGTAAAGAGGAGTAACACCTCTATAAAAATGGAGGGGGATTTGTATCCTCATGAGGTTGTCGTTTCCTTCCTAATGGATTCAAGTTTCAATAGGAGACCACCAAACAAAGACTTCAAACATATCATTGAGTTTGGTTCACCTAGAATCGATGAGTGGATGGATGATATTCATGGAGAGGTACATTCCTTAGAGATTGATCTTCGAGTGGGATATCACCAAAGTAGGGACACATAGTAGGATACCTGCAGGATTTCTCTCAAATGTTACCTTGATTTCTTGGAAATACCATTGGGATTGACCAATGCACCTAAAACTTTCCAATATTGCAAGCGGTGGCAGTGGCATCTAGCGCTATTTTCAGATGCCGACGATATATTCAATAGGACATGGAGGGTTCACCTGAGTCAGTGGGGTGAGGCAGGAAGGATTATAGCCATGTCATGGTTTTTTCATATGGGTTATGTGGTCAGAGAACAGAAGGATATTCAGATTGTATTGGATCATTTCATAGATATTTCATCTGACAGGGTGGTCGATGGAATTACCCACTATGTAAATCGTACACATGTATTCCCTGAGTCCACACTTAAGGATAATATTGTGAGGGTTATGTGTTACCCACATTTTTTTTGGAATTATTGGTGCTCGTATGGGTATGAGGAACCGCATATGAAAAGGATACTTTCCAAGGAGGTGTTTAGAATCCACATATTACTTGAGTACATTGATGGTGATTGTGATAGCAAATTTCTTGGTGTAGTTTGGTAGGAGTTGAACAGATTTGCAGGCACAAAGTTGATTCCTACTACTTGGTTTCCACCAGATGATGGAATACCAGGAACTTGGATCATTTTGACTATGGTAGTTATTATTATGGCACATTAGTAGCTAGCAGGTATTGGGAGTGGTGGACTTCCAAATTGATGGTGGGATCCGGGAATTAATCTGAGTGATAGATTGATTGAGATGATGATGATTGAAAGAGCCATGAAAATGATTGGTCTGATTTATTTTTTGGATTTCAATAGAGTATAGGTTGAGAATTGCTCTTATTGCAGGAAAAAATTGAGGTCAGAAGTGTATTTGCAAGCTTAGACTTCACTGAGACACCTTCGTAGGGGAGGATTCAGGATAGTGGTTTCGGTCCCTATAGGGAGTTCAGCTTAGGGTTCCAGGAGAGGAGGACACAAACTATGCATGTTGGTTTGACGATGATGATCATAGTAGTGAAACATCAGCATGGAGGTTCCTTTATGGGATTAGTTTGGGACCCTGGGATGACATTGTTTTACAGTTCAACTACTATTAGAGAGGAGAGCATTGGTTTTGAATTGGAGGAATGGTCTTCGAAGGAGTTGATCGAGTTTATGCATATTATGATTGTTTGGATTATCATAAGCATTAAGGTGGATTCTTGTATTAGCACCTTACAAAATACTGCTACAAGTAAAGGATGTTTCACATCATACAGGCTAGTTTAGAATCCTAGTGAATTTACCACCTACAGAATTGTTGTGTTTGCATGGAGGGAATTTGCAGATGATTTGTTAGGATATTGTATGGATGATGCTTGGGTGATTGTATTAGGTTGAAGGTGCTAGAGTATTAGGGATTTTCCCTTTGATACTTGGAGACTAGGTCTCATGCATGCCCTATCAATTTGTGGCCACATAGACTTCTCTTGAATGTCTATTTTAAGAGTTGGTTTGGATGACTCCATTGAGATTCACTGGAATTACATCTTGGGTTTGCATGAGTGGAGGATGTAGTCTAGGAAGGAGGGTCAGATATGTATGATGAGAGTGGCACAATGATAGCATGGTGAGTCCTTTCTAGTGATAGCATGGGACCCTGGAATTTTATGGGTTGATAGTTTGGCAATTGGTATAGATGTGAGAGTGAGTTGTTACTTTCAGAATCCTATTCATATATTGAAGTGGATTAGTTTCCTAGGGGAGAGAATTATATGAATAGTATACTGAGTCTTCACAGTATCTGGTTTCTCTACAGATAGGTGGCCTCCAGGGGTCTCCTAGTGTTAGCACACTATAGGATAGTATTGTGGATGGTAGGTGCTCTACATCTTTCAGAATGGTTTGGGACCCAGAGATCATCATTGAATTTAGTTGGGTTCATCTTGTTGTTCCTATCGATGTGATGGAATTACTTGAGGAAAATCAAACTTTGGGAAGGGCGGATTTGTCATGTCCTCATTTTGGCAGTGGAAATGAATTTCATGGCTCATCAATGAAGAAAAAGGGAGTCAAAAGGATTATTTAATGTTACTTAGTTAGGATTTGTTATGTATTTAAAGTGACATTAAGGAAATAAAGTTAATTTAGACTAATAAGTTACTTAACCATTATTAAAAGTGACTTTTAATCTTAAAGTGAAGGTAAAAGGGGGATAAGGGTCATATTTGATTAAGTCAAAAGAATTCATATTTGATTTGGTCAAAAAGGGAAGGATCTAGAAGGTTCAGAGGAAGAATAAATAAAGGGGTAACTATTCACCTTGGCATTATGATTTGATCTCTTATTTGGAGTGCTCATGAGAGCCAAGTCTTCATTGGTGTTTTGAAAAAACCCTTCCATAGTGGTTTGGTTTCGGTGGTGCAATATCCATCCTAGCTAGACACAGAGGAGGATCCATCCGGGATCTTCATTTGAGCTTCATCTTGTGGGTCATGTTTATGTAGTTGAGGTTGTGTTTATGTAGTTGAGGTCATTTTTTTAATTGAGATCATTTCTATAGTTGAGTTCATTTGTATAGTTGAATCCATTTCTGCAGTTGAAGTCGTTTCTATAGCTAAAGTCATTTCTGCAGCTGAAGTCATTTCTGCAGCTGAGGTCATTTCTGTAGATGAAGTTGTTTATGTAGCAGAGGTTGTTTCTGTAGCTAAAGTCATTTCTATAGTGGAGTTTTCTTATATAGTTGAGGTTGTTTCTGTAGTTGAATCCATTTTTGTAGATGAGGTTGTGTTTTTGTAGTTGACGTCGCGTTTCTGTATATGACGTCGTGTTTCTATAGTTGAGGCCGAGTTTATGTAGCTGAAGTTGAGTTTTTGTAGCCAAGTTCGGGTTTTGCAGTTGAGGTCGAGTTACTTCTATATAGGTTTTTGAGGCTTGGAGAGTCCTTGGAGGAGGACATGCCATCTAATAGAGGAGATCGTGGCATTATTTCAGGTTTTGGTTTGCATATTGTGTGTTTTGTTGTAACTTCCATAGAAGCCATTATAGATTGTATTGTTGTTGAATTTCCATCCATAATAAAAGTGTTGATGTTGTCTCTTATATCATATGTGTATTTTCAATATGTTTGAGGAAACGTCCACTAGTGGAACACTTGAAAACTGTTTGTAGAAATTTATCAAACAACATTGTAGCATAAAAACATATGAATGCAAAGTGTTTGACAAAATCACATAAACAAAACAACATCATTGGAAAACAAACATTGATATCCTAGCCTAGAACATTTGGGGATATTACAAGGGATCATGTAGGCGGGGTTAACCTAAAGGTACACATGACCTAGGAGGGAGCATTGGATAAATGGAGGGCTTTAGAGGAGTGTTGAACCTTTCTTATGGTGTGATCAACCTTGGACCCTTGTTTGTTAGACATGCATTTTTTGGATCTTGACATGTGTCAATTGGTGTTAGAGTTCCTCACATGTGTGTCTATCTATTATTTAGTTATGTTGTTTGTAATGGACCAAGTCTACTTAAATTTATTGTTGGCGTTTCTCACCTTTCATATATGTAAATATAAATATAGTAGAGAGTCCTTTGATATTATTCACTAGTATTTTTTCATATAATCACATATGTGTATTAGAGATGTGAGAGCTAGAGCAAACTAATCTTTGTGTACTTCTTCTTCATTATGTTTTCTCGGTTTGTCTTGAGTGCTAAGTTTCTTGACGGAATTCAAATGAAGTCTAGGGTTATTTGTTTCTCTAATGAGACAAAGGAAACTAGATTTGAGATAAACCCTAGAGGAGAATTATCTAGTAGTTCTTGAGAGAGAGGAAAAATAGGGTTTTTTGGCATTATTTGGAAATCTTAGTACTACTTGGAGTGATTGATGTGGAGACAGTAGTGGGATACTATATTGTACACTTGTGTGATTCAAGTGAAGGTGCCAAGGAGGAATTTTTGGTGTGTTTTACTTGATTTTTGTGGATCCTTTTGGGAGTGACCAACTTTAGTTGGGAGAGATTCCTAGCTAAGAGGAGTTGGTGTCCAAAGCCCGAGGTTTTCTATTTTGGTCAATACCCTAGCTAGGGTGATCAGGATTTATGAGAGAAATGGAATGAAAACACATATTTATAATATTAACACAGAGACACGGTGAATAACAACAGAGATATAATAAAACTTGGCTTCTATTAAATAAGAAATATGTTGAAATTGTAAAATGCAGACTGAAACAAGCTTGGTAGAATGGTGGCATCTTATCTCTGAGAAGAGATGTGATGGTGATCCAGATTATTTTCGGCACGAAATGAGAGTGGAGATATAATAAAGAAATGCACAGAGATATCGCAGATATTCAATAATATAACAGAAATGTATCAGATATGCAACCATAAACACAGATATACAATAATACACGATTTCTATTAATGAAAGAAATGTACAGAGACTGTAAAATACAGAGTGAAAGACTCGCTAGAATGGTGGCAGCTTATCTCTGAGAAGAGATGTGACGGCTACTCGCATTCGCAAGAAGATGATTACAATGAGGCTCGGAAGGCCTTTTTTACAATAGACAGGAATGCCAAAAGTCCTATACATCCAAAACCCTAACCCTAGGAGATGAAGCGCCAAAATTCATGTGGGCCCCGTTTGGGTAAGTGAGTACATCAACTTCTCGGGGTCGTAACTTTTGCATACGATCTCCGTTTAGGGCGCACGATAGCTCGTTGGAAAGATCTATCTGAGGCCTACAACGCTCGAGATAAAATAGCATCATAGATGCTATTTTGCAAGAGAAACATACCCAAAAAAACATCGTTTAGGGCCTCAAAATGGCCCCGGAAGTTCAAGACCCGAAAAAACTGCTAAAAATAGTAAATAACCAAAATTGCCAGAAAGTCGTTTTGAGCCATTTGGAAAAGGTGGGTGGCCACCGATATCCACCTGGATCAGATGGCTATGCTCATTCGCAAGAAGATGAGTAAAATAAGGCTCTCAAAGCATTTTTACAATAAGCATGAATTTAAAAACCCTAGACATCCAAAAAACTAACCCTAGGAGATGAAGCACCAAAATTTATGTGGGCCTTGTTGGGGTAAGTTAGTAGATCAACTTCCCGAGGTTGTAATTTTTGCATATGATATCCATTTTAGGTGCATGATATCCCGTTGGAAAGGTCTATCTGAGGACTACATATATTTTTGTAGAGAGGCCTGAAAATTTTGTTTAGGGCCTCAAAATGACCCCGAAAGTTCAGGACCCAAAAAGTAGGAAAAAATACCAAACTAAAAAATTGCCAAAATGAGCCAGTTGGAATAGGTGGGTGGTCGTCGATGTCCATATGGATCAATCCTCCCTCATTAATAATAAATGGTCTCCATTGCGTTGAGCCCCCCCATCAGATGAGGAAATGTCTACTAAATTTGGCCCTGGGTGAGCCACTTTCCTTGGTGCAGGAGTTGCTCTACTTTAACAACCAAATAAAGTTGGATCCTCTGCTGGAAAGTTCCCTTGACCTGTGTGTCCATGATATGATTATTGGATGCATGTTCCATGCATTCAAGGTTGAGCTTTATTGGTTTCAATTGTTTGGCTATCTCTGAGGTTTCCAATAATGGTGGAAAATATGGTCGAAGTAGGTCCACATTAAATACTGGATGTAAGCCAAGGAAAGGGGGAATGTTGAGCTCAAAATCATTATCACCCACATCCTTGGTGATGGTGTAAGGTTCATAGCAGAGTGGATGAATATTCCAATGGGTCCCCGTAAGGTGTTCCTTCTTTAAGTGCAACCAAACTTTATCTCTAACCTGAAACTTGTGTGGCACTCGATGTTGATCATGGTGTTGCTTGTACTTGGCATTGGACTTCTATAAAATATATTGAACTTGTTGGCGGATGTGTTAGATCTGCTCAATGAACCTGGTATCTTTTTCAGATTCAGTTTGAGCATAGGATGAGTCATCCTGGGTGGCTGCAAAGGGTAGTGCAACATCCATGAGACCCAATGGTTGAAATCCCAACCCCACCTGAAATGGGTTGTGGCAGGTTGAGCTATGTAGGGATCTATTGTAGTTGTGTTGAACATAGAGAAGACACTCATCCCATGTACGGGGATGCTTGGAATTGTACATTCACATGATATGCACGAACATCTGATTAACGACCTCGGTTTGACCACCTGTCTGGGGGTGGAAGGCAGTGGATTTAGTAAGCTTAGTGTCTAGCGGTGATCAGAGGATCGACCAGAATGTGTTGAGGAACTAGTTGTACCAATCCGAGATGATGGTTTATGGTATCCCAAAATGTACCCATACTTGTTCGAAGAATATCTTGACAGTTTCCTCTACTATGATGCTCTTCTTACAGGCGGCAAGAATCGACATTTTGGAAAAACAATCAACCACCACAAAAATACATTCATTTCCCTCCTTGGTTGACTAAAGGCCCAGCATGTAGTCCATCAAGATGGATTCCCAGGGCCTTTCAGGAGTAGGAAGATGGGTGTACATTCTTTGTTTTTTAATGGTCGGTTTGGAAATGGCACAGACAGTGCAGGACCTGATATACTTTCTCACATCTTGTCGAAGTTTAAGCCAATAGAAATGTTGTTGCAACACTACCACTGGATTTTCAATGCTGAAGTGTCTTGCCACTCGATTATAGTAGGATTCCCAAATTAGTTTCACTCGCTCACTTGATGGAACAAAGAGATGGCCCAGATGGCACAACATCCCATCCTAAAGATGGAAATTAGTGAAAGTTTTGTTTTCACCCGGCATTTGGTAGGTGGCGGAGAATTCAGGATCTCTCTAATAGAGTTGGGGACAATCAGATGTTTCATGGCCATAGGATTTTAGCACCATGGTAAGTGCTAAAACTAGAGGGAGACTGAGGCAATGAACAACGTGGTCGATGCTTCTTGTCTTATACTTGATGTTGATATGGAACTATTGCAAGTATGTGGACCACTTTTGATGGCGGTCATTCTGCAATTTTCCGTGTGTATGCATGAACTATGGTGGCTTATGATTGGTGTGGATGACTGTCTCCTTCTCAAGAATGTAATTCCTCCATTGGAAGTAGGTTTTCACAATGGAGTACATTTATTTTTTGTAAGTAGGGTACTTACAGAAAACATATGATAGTGTATCACTATGATAGGCCACGAGGTGTCCGTCTTGAGTGAGAATTGTGCCCACATCATAGTTTTAAGCATTTGTATCCACCTCAAAGGGTTCTTGCAGGTCAGATAATGAGAGCATTGGGACTAAGCACAAGCACTACTTCAAATAATCAAACACTTGTTGTTGTGACAGGCCCCACATGAAATTTTCCTTACCACCACCCCTAGTTACTTAGCTAAGGGCCCATGCAATATTGGAGAATTCCAACATGAGCCTATGATAGAAATTGGCAAGGCCTAAAAAGATCCAAAGCTCAGTGAGTGTGGTTGGGGCTGGCCAGTCATGAATGACTTGCATATTTTCTGGATCAACATGCACCCCATGCTAATAAACAATGTATCCTAGATATTGGACCATGTCCATGTCGAAGGAGAATTTCTCCAAATTTGCGTATAGCTTGTGTTTTCACAGAGTGTGCAGAACCTATTGAATATATTACAAGTGTTCTACCCAAGTCTTATTATAGATGAGTATGTCATCGAGATATGCCACCATAAAATAATTGGTGAAAGGCCGCAATATATCATCCATCATCCTCATGAAAGTTGTTGGGGCATTCGTCAAACCAAAGGGCATGACCAACCATTCGAAAAGACTTTCTTTGGACTTGAAGGCAGTTTTCCATACATCTATCTACTCTATTGGGACCTGATGGTAGATAGACTTCAGATCAATCTTAATAAAGTATTTTTCCCCCTTGAGCTAGTCAAGGAGATCATCGATTCAGGGAATCGAGTACCCATTCCTGACTGTGATTTTATTTAGGGCCCGGTAATCAATGTAGAGTCACCAAGTCTCGTCTTTCTTTTGCACGAGCACTATTGGGCTTCCACATGGTGGTGAGTTGGGTCAGATGTGCCCCTTTTGGGGAAATTCTTGGATCTAATGCTTAATCTCCACATTTTCTAACAGAGAGTTGTGACAGGCTATCCCATTGGGTAGTGGTGAGTCAGGGTTCATATTGATTGAATGCTTGATCTAATAGTGTAGAGGTACCCCAATGGGTGAGGATAAGATGTATTTGTATTCTTCAATGACCTTATCCACTTTCTTCTACTGCATGGAGACATCGGTCGCAGAGGCCATGGATGTCGCTGCAACCTTTCACTCACTTTAAGAGTGAATCATGAAGAAGACAAACTTCTCGGTCTGATAGATGACCTTTATGCATTGCTTGGCAAATATAAAGGAAATGGCAGTAGGTGGGACTAGCTCAAGTATCCTATACAGTTTCCTACTCAAAGTAATAATAACACTGTGAGGTCGAGACTCATATACAACATGACATTTATATCAATAAGGTTGGCCCAAAATAACTTCACAAACTTCAAGGGGAGAAACATCACACAATACCTCATCTTTGAAGGGCTTGATTTTGTAGGACAGACGGGATTGTTGGCTGACACGAAGATCGCTTCCTTAGCGAAGCCATCTAATGGTGTATGGTTGTGGGTGCGGCATTGTTGGTAGGGCCAGCCACTTGATGACCTCTGCTAAGATGAGGTTCTTCTATATACCATTATCAATGATGAAGTGCAGTGGAGTACCCTTCACCCACATCTGTGAATGAAAGAGACGCTCGTCTTCCTCTAGCTCATGAGGTTCACCAGGCTAGATCTTTGTGGTAGCAATGGTGGTACTGGGTTTTGCGTCAATAATTTGTCTCCCCTTTTCTAGTTTTGACTTTGATTCAAAACCCACATCTGATTCAAAGGGTTTCATCTCTACCACCAATGACTTCTTTGAGTGGAAATCATCAGTGTTATGTTAGGGGATCTTATGGAAGTTGCACTACTTCCCGGTGTCTTTCTTCATCTTTCCATTATCCTTCTTTGTTCTCATCTTAGACTGGTTGTCCTAATGATTTCCACATTTGTGTTTCCCTATCTTATGTGGGTTGGGGCTTCCCTTTGATTCTATTGTGAGGGGTTCCTAGACCCAAGTTGTTGCATCTTCTTTTAATCTTCTGCTCGATTTTGAAAACATATCGATAGGCTGTGCCAAAGGACGAGATGTAAAAAAACTACATTTATGTCTAGATGTATCTATGCAGACTGTCATTGTACTTGAGTACCAAATTTCACTCAGAATATTTGATACCCAGCTTGGTACGCAAGGTATGGAAGACATTGGTGAACTCTTGCATTGTTTGGTCTCTTTCCTGCCGCAGTGTGGCCCATCTTGTATACAAGTCATCATAACTTCCAATGGGGTAGTATTGTTCCTTAATAGCATCCCTGAAGGAACCCCAAGTAGGTGCAACTGTAAATAATGTGAATCCCTCTATTTCCTTTTTCTCACAGAAAGTCTCCCACCAATCTTTGACATGGGGGACGACTTTGAGGAGCGCAAATGTAATATTTTCTCTATTGGAAAAGTTGTGGACAAAAAAATACCTTTCTAGAAGGTTTAACTATTTATCTATGGCATATACATATATTTGACCTTCAAATATAGGAATACCAAAATTGATTTGTACCTTTAAGAGGGTGGCACCACCGCTTGAGGTATATGCTTCGCTTGTCAGCAGTCGTCAAAGCATTTGTGCAAAGTTATCCATCATCTTATTCCTTTGTCACTCGAGGGATTCCTCAAGTAACATTTAAAAAGGATCTCTTGTCTCATCATATTTATTTTCTCCCTCCATCGAAGGTTTCTTTGGCGTGCGAGAGAATTTGTTCTTAAGAGAAACAAGCTCAATACCCAACTCTCTATACCCTGACCTCGTCGCGGACATGCACTAAAAACAACAAGGAGCAAACTGCTTTGATACCAATGATCCAGATTTATGAGCGAAACTAAATGAAAACATGGATTTATAATATTAACACAGAGACACAGTGAATAACAACAGAGATACAGTAAAACTTAGCTTCTATTAAATAAGAAATATGTCGAAACTGTAAAATGCAGACTGAAACAAGCTTGCTAGAATGGTGGTAGCTTATCTTTGAGAAGAGATGTGATGGCTACGATAATTTGCAAGAAGATTAGTACAATGAGGCTCTCAAAGACTTTTTACAATAAATATGAATGCCAAAACCATAGACATCCAAAAATCTAACCCTGGGAGATGAAGCGCCAAAATTCATGTGGGCCCCGTTGGGGTAAGTTAGTACATCAACTTCATGGGGTCATAAGTTTTGCATACTATATTCATTTTAGGTGCACGATAGCTTGTTGAAAAGGTATATCCAAGGACTACACATTATGCCATCAAAATCTAACTCTGCCTACATTTTGACTATGGTGAGACCTAAAAATGTTGTTTAGGGCCTCAAAATGGCTCTGAAAGTTCATGACCCGAAAACTAGGAAAAAACTACCAAGATGAGCCATTTGGAATAGGTGGGTGGCCACCTATATCGATCTATATCATAGGGTTTTATGACATACCCATTACCAGCAAAAATGAAAATGTTTCTTTGTCTAGTTATATAAAGAAATATGTGTGTAATATGATAGGAAACTCATGCAATTTCACATAAAAAATAACAGTATGTAAATTTATTAACAATCATAGCATATTTAACAATAAGATACCCAGAAATAACTCATAATATTTCATGGGACACTTAGCACTTATCTTATGAAGAAATATCACTAAGTAGTTGCATACAAAGGAAGTTCCTCCCAATCGTAGGCTCTACTACTCCAGTTCTTTCAACAGTGGACCACCCCTGAGCTAGGGCTATGAGTCCACAAGGAAAAATGACTCCTATGGTTGGATACACTCTCTCACACAACCCAATAATCAACAAATGACAACACATAGACTCCTACAGCCTTTTCCACCACCCATCTATCTTCCCCATCCTGCACAACTCTAGGGATGGAATCCCCTTCTCTGCCCTATAGTACCTCAGGAAATTCTCACCCCTCCAGGAATCTGGTGCATCCTATCCAAGAATCCCAATGTTGGTGGCTCCAAAAAATCCATTTGTCTATGAAGCCTCAATCACGGCAATGCCATGCCCATGATTACATTCCATTTTGTGTCAGATATAACTGATAGGCATCCCCAACCTTCCACCACAGACATAATAGTCTCATCTATATAGGTTAATGGTGAAATCAATACATAACGAGAGAGTGAACATGTATTATGCTTGAATGATAGAAAATAATGATGAATTTATCAAACCAAGGGACTTAGTATGCATGTGTTGAATTCGCCACTTGGCACCCAAGGAACTCCACCTAAGTCCTTTCCATACCTTCCCATGAATATTTTTCCTTTAGTGTACATTAAGGTATGTGGAAAATAGAATAATATAATTTGTACTTTATCCACTTCGGGGCCCCCTTAAATCCCCTCTCAATATAAATTTTAATAAAATATTACAACCTTTATAATTTGGTCAACCAACACAACTAAGTCAAATTCCCTCTCATGGAGTCATAGCCCCTCAATGTTTCATCCCTCTTGTACTGCATCCAACAATATGTTTTTTTTTAATATTTTTGATACAAAATATACATAAAATGGCCCTTGGCCATACTATCCAGCTCACCAGCCTATATAACATATATGTACAATTACAACTCCCAGGGATCAAAACTAGGGTGTTAAAAGTTTGGAGATATTGACTTGTACAAGCTTGTATCAAGCTATGGCATGTAATTATACTTCATGTTTTATATCTACATGAAGTGTTCTCACTATCCAAACTTTGTGTACTTTCATATCTAAATTCCAACATAGGTTATCTTCATGATTGTGTAGATTATGGCATTGGTTACTCATGATAATATTGAGCCGAATTTGTTAAGTGACTTAACATACATATGGAAGGTAAAGGGGCAGATTTATTATTTTAATAAGTCATTTTCAAATATAGAATTTGCTCGGGAAGTTGTTATAGCAAGATTTGCCTCACCCTATACAATCTTGCACAGAAGGCATTTTTCCATTTCCCTCTGCAGACTTATCATCCCTGTTTGTAAATACCAGAGCTAAAAATACATATTTTTCCACATTTGCGCACCTTCCATACTATACATCATGTGTATATGCATGCTTCTCCACTACAGCCCGCATACATCGGGATTTGTGCCAAAATATGAAAAATGGAGTCAGTTTTCCATGTCACTATAGGAGATTTCTGATCCTTGGCCTTCCATATACTGGAATCGTTCTAACTCAGCCCTTCAGTTCCATTTGAAGGCTATAAATGGAGCAATTCCAAGCTATGGAAAAGAGCAGAAAGAATTCAACTTTGAGAGCAAAGTTACTCTGGAGAAATTATTTAATTCATATTGAGTTTGCATACCTTTGTCCTTTAAGTCTGAACACAGTGTTCAACCCCCAATCTCTTCCCTTATTGATTGAGAACCTCATTGTTTCTCTTTTATGAGTTTTCCTTTGGTGGAGGATTGAAGTGGTGGAGGCCCAGCTGGAAGTAACTTATTTTCTCGGTTCTGAACCATGCCGACACGGAAGTCTATAATATTTTCACTTATGTTGATCATTTATTAATAGAAATACTTTGTTCCCATCAAATATATGGCTTGCAAATATTTGAATTATTATTCCATGGGTGTATTTGTCATGTTTATTAATGGATTATGCTATTGAATATGCTAACATCATTTATTATCACCATATGCTTGTTATGTTTGGTTGTTGAGAACTAGTTGCAGGTATATTGCTTTGGGTCAAGTGCTCAACGGTGGACTTCATCAAACATCTGGACGAGGTAGGACTTTTATCTTTTCTTACTAGCATATTTTTTTACATAGCATACTTGAGAATAGAGTTGATTTATGGAGTCATTTCCATCTGTTGTGGTTTACCCTAGCCATAGAGATTTTTTCCCTCGTAACAGAATTGGCAACCATACTGGGGATTGAATCTTCTTTCTTAGAGTTTGGAGTACTTTTCTCCTTAGATTGCTCTCGTTCCTATTGTGTTTCTTGTCATATCATTGCTTGACAGCCTCTGTTCACTTTGGGTCTGAGTTTTCAACCTTCTCCCTTTCCTAGCCTTGTTTTTTGAAACATATACATGGTTTTTGGCTTGACAGTCACGTATATACGCAGGTTGTCCCTCTGCAAGATGTGTACATATGCTCTGTTTCCTTGAACAATCGCATACATCATCCTTCTTTGATTTTTTTCTAGGTCTGGTGGTTGTTGGGTGGGGTTTGATGTTTGTTGAGTCTTCTTGGGTCTCTGTAGTGTCTGTTAAGTGCTTGTGGGATGAAAAGAAACATGTATGGGGTTGAATTTTTGGGCCGAGTCTTTCTCATCACCTTTTCATTTTTATTGTCCATGTACGTTGGGTTGGGTGTCTTGTTTCTTGGTATTATTCTTGAGTTATCTCTTTCTATACATAGTAGAGTTTATATATCAAGTTGCTTTTCAATACATGCATTTTCATTTTTTTATATTGAAAATACAAAATATTAGCCATTTTTCGTTGCTTGGCATTTTGGTCTTTTGAGTCCTTGTCATTAGCTTAGTGCATGTAATGAAAGATTGCATTTTTACTTCAAAATTGCAGAAGTTGAATTTGAAAATTGCATTTGTTTTGAGAAGCATATCATTCATTGAAAATTGAAGTTAGGACTTTGCATTATATTCATATTTACTTTCCTTGTTGAGTCATAACATCATGAGTTTCACTACCATATATTTTTGAGTAATCACGGCCACTAAAATTAAGTTATTAATGATGTAATTTAAAATTGATTAGTCACGATTTTATTTTCTAGGGTGCACAAACTAGCTTAGGATTTAGTTCCTTGGAATAGGATTTTGTGAGTAAACTTCTCCAAGGCAATTAAATCAACATATGTGTCGGACAAAGGGAGTGGATAAATCCATTTTATAATCGGCAATATCAGGAGGCTCCACTCACACCAGAGTTAATCACGAGGTTGCAAGAGTTTGGTTGAAGGGATATCTCCCCCATACCTTCTTAGTGTTAGAGATATTTATGGGGATCTATTCGTATCTAGGGATCTTGCTAGTGCCTTTACCTCCGTGAGAGGCAGTACTTTCAAGGTTCTAGGATTTGATACCCTGCCCATAAGGTGGACCTGACTTACAATTGCTCGCATGTGCATTGGTTATGCATTGGTTTCTTAGTTTCTTTACTTAGGTGCCACATAGGTTACTTGCAGGGGTTATTCTGCAGGTACCCTGGATCAGATAAGGGTCAGACAACACATAGACTTTATGAAGGATTACCTCTCCGGGGGGATCTGACCGACTGGTTTTTAATCCCACAAGGGCCCTTATAACTGACTCTTTTACCTCCGATATTTAGCAGGGAGTCTCATTCCCCTCTTGGGTGAGACATACCTTCTTTAGGGAGGGAGGCCACTTTTAACCACTTTACCCCATTTGTGTGCATATTGGTCGTTTGAATTTTGGTGTGCTCTTTGATTACTAGTTGGACTTTGGATTTATTTTTCATCTTTAGAGTCTGAAGTCATCTTGGAGTCAAACCAACATCCCCGCCAGTCTCGTCTCTTGTTACAGTTACCACCAGATTTCGATTCTTTGACTTCTAAAAGGCATAGAGTTATTAGACGTGGTACACACACTTCCACTTTTCAGACTTGTGATTCTACAAGGATGAGTATTGAACCTAGTCTTCAGAACATTGGGAGCCCTTCAACTCCCACACCTACTATAGTTAATGGCACCCCTTCGACTCCTACAACCACAATGGTTGTAGCGTCAAAGGCACCTATCATTACTATGGCTCAGCCTATAGTGAATGCTCAATCTCTTGCCTTGAACCAATTTGGGTCTCTTGGTCACTCACCAACCTATAATGTTCAATCCATCTCTATGGCCTCTAGTCCTTTTTCCTATGGTATGTCGAACTTTACTTCGCAGTTTTCGAATGTCATCCCAGTTGTTTTCCCTAATGATAGAATTGGGATTGGGGGCACTACACCTCCTTATACTCCATTTTAATTCAGTGGTTCTCAAATCCCTCAAAAGACTCCTAATATGGGAGACGTTCCTACTTTTAACCCTGGGTCTAATCCTCTTGCTTCTGGGTGGAACCATCAACTTGGCGGACAAGATTTTTCTCAAGTTATGTCCTATACCCCTACCTCCTTGGTGTCGATTTCGACCAACACATTTGGCATGAAGAATCCACCTCTATCCTCCATATTCACACCCAGAGGAGGTCAGATTCACACTTTGGGCAACCCCCAACCCGCATCCAATCCGACTAAGGGCAATTTTTATAACCCCCATTAGAACATTTATACTAGAATGATGCCTAACCAACCTTTTATGAATCAGCCTGGAGGAGGGTCTTACAATCCTGAACAAGGCCATGGTGCTTACCAGAACCCTAGATGGGCTGCAGTTTCTCAAACACATTCTTTCTAGGGAGCTTGGAGCCAAATGTCGCAACCCTGTCTCCCTTTTCTCGCCACGCTTAATCTTCCATACTTGTCTAAGTTGATGAATGACCCTATGAATCATGATCCTACATGGCTCCCCATCCCTACCAAGCTTCCTTCGGACATTCCAAAATTTGAAGGTAATAATGGCGAGGATCATGGTGATCACGTTACTACCTTTCACCTATGGTTCTCATCGAATTCCCTTAATGACGATTTTATTCAATTAAGATTGTTTCAACACACCTTCATTGGGGTCGCTATGAAACGGTATATCGAGCTACCTAGTGGGGAATATGGGACCTTTAGTCAGATGGTGTTGGTCTTCCTTAACCACTTCCAATTGTCGGTTCATTATAATGCTGGCCTAGAACTTCTGTCAAATTTACGCCAAGAAACAACCACTCATATCTTAGATCATATCTTGGAGTGGTGTAGATGGAAGAGGTTGATTAAGACCTCCATACCCCTGACCTTTCTTTTAGAATGGTTCCTCAAGTATTTGCAGCCTCCTATCTCAAAGGATGTTGATACATCTGGGGTTACCACTGAGGAAGAAGCGATTTACAAATCCCAGCAGTTAGATCTTATATATGCTTAACCTGGGATGTTATACCACATTCTTCTGGACGCACCGCAGTCAACCTATGACCCTAGACAAAAGCATGGACCTCATGTCGATGGCATTGTAGGCTCTACCAATGTAAAATCCACAGACTCAATGACAATCCATTTGAAAGAGTTGTCTCTAAACGAGTCTACATGAGGGACAACTTCGTCTGTGTCTTCCAACCCCACTCAGTCAGTGGATGTACATTCTGTGCAATTGTTGGCAGGCCCAAATGGTAACCAATAACCAAGCGGGAATAAGAAGAAAGGATGTAATAATCATAAGGGTGGGAAAAATTGTAATAAACCCAAGGACAATGGTAATAATGAGAATACGAATAATAATGTTGGAGAGGGAAAGAGAGAGAGACATAAGGTGAAATTTCCCTGTAAGCTTTGTACAGACGATCACCTTACTCATTTATGCCCCAAACTTGTGGAAGTTGTGAGGCTATTATCTCTACCTCCCATTGTGCTGACGAATCCTTTTCCACATAACCAACACATGGCCTAGAGCTCCTCAAACGCCGTAAATGCGATTGGTGTGAGTCAAAACCTGTCGTTGCAAGATGGCGACTATTTGTGTATCAATATGGTCTATGCGAAAGTTAAAGTAGCCACTCGATCTTGAGATTATAGTTCTTTACAAACTATTCTTGGTCTAAAATCTCCTCCTCCTCCTCCGAAAAAACCAAATCCATCGCCTCATATTCCAAAAGGATTACTCAAGCACTCTACCCATAATCCAAATGCTAGAGCTTCCCATAACTACTCTATTGTTGAGGACCTGGGTCAAACCCCTTGTGTGATGTCAGCTTTGGAGGTACTCCAGATGTGTCCCTCACAAAGGAATGCCTTACTATCTATATTAGAAGATGTAGAACCAAGTGGCTTAAAGTTTATCAAGTTTGACGTCACAGATGTGAAGCCTCATTTTCCTTACCATGTGGAATTTCAAATCCACGTGGGGTACTCAAAGTAAACCATCAAACGTGCGGTTGTTGATGAAGGCACCACTACATGTGTGATGTCCCTGATATTCTAGAAATCTATTGGTTCTCTGACTCTTTCTAAGTCATCGAACATGTTGACTTCTTTTGACAATCATTCCTTCTGCCCTCACGGAATTCTTCCTTCCTTTTCGGTCCAGTTAGGTGGGAAGACGATAGAGGTGGAAGTCGAGGTAGTTGATGCGCCTCTTGATTATAACTTGTTACTAGGACGCAAATGGAACTATGCTATGTTCGTCGTCATATCCTCTGTCTTTCGTACTCTTTGTTTTCATCATGAAGGGAAGATCATGACGATCGACCAGTTATCCTTTGCATATGCTAGTCCCAATGCATCTATTGGAACGTCGATCCCTGTGATAAAAAATTCTCAGTCGACAACTGAGAATATTGGTGTCGGAATGTATTATTCCCTTATGGGTACTTTCGACTTCATGGCACTAATTCACCACGTTTACGCCATGTCCAGTAGGCCTATTTTGACAGGGAGGTCCGTTCCTTTCCGCACTTCCTATTTTAGTGACCTGTGGACCCTACCTTCCTCGACTTCGTCTTGTGAAGGTTAGTCGCATGCTAGAATGGCCATGCCACTATCGGCAATAGATATTTTGTATCAAGTTGTTCTTGACTCTTTCGTCGATCCCGGTCCTATTACCTCACCAACGGATGAGGAGGATCCCGTTCTTAAGCCCGCGTGGGCCACTTTGTTGTCTTGTTCACATTATTGCCTCGATGAGACTTTTCCCTCGGATGAAGTTATCATCGAAGCCATGAATGGTTCCGAAAAACCTTGGGACGATATGCATCATCACTCATATTTTCTCCCAGAGCTTGAAAGAATCGAACAAGATGAATTTTGATCTACTTTGAGTGAGATAGTCGGTCACGCTGTAGTTCCACTTGATATGCATGACATTTATGTTGAAGGAAATATGGTGAGTATTTCTCCTGCCGTCATGATTGATATCTCTCATACCCCTCGCAAGATTGAAAACGTACATATTGGTGCAAATTGTTAGCCAGAAGAAATCCTGATCTACACCGAACTCTTCAAGGAATTTCAAGATGTATTTGCTTGGTCATATGAAGGGATGCCAGGAATCGACCCTTGTATTGTCGAGCATGAGATTAGAATTTATCTGGATGCTAAACCTGTTCAACAACATCTTAGAGTTGTTAATCCCCGGAAGTCCCCTACTATTAAGGCAGAGGTGGAGAAGCTACTTAATGTTGGTTTCATCTATTTGGTTCCCTTGATTGAATGGGTATCCAATCTCGTTCCTGTGAATAAGAAGAAAGGAACCATCCATTTATGCATGAAATTTCGTGACCTGAACAAATCTTGTCCTAAATACAACTTCCCAACACCTTTCATTGATCAGATTCTTGACGAGTGTGCGAGAAGCGAAGCGTTTTCTTTTATGGACTGATTTTCAGGCTATAATCAAACTCAAATTAAACCTGAGGATCAACACAAGACAAAATTTATTTGTCCTTGGGGTACTTTCGCATATCGTAAAATGTCTTTCAACCTTAAAAACGTCGTAGCAACCTTCCAACATGATATGGCCTTTGATTTTCACGATCTTAAGCATATAGTATAATATTACCTCAACAATCTCACTGCTCACTCTTGTAAGAGAGTGGATCACTCTACGCACCTTCGGCTTATTTTTGAAATATGTCGTTACTATAGAATCTGGTTGAACCCTCATAAATTCATCTTTTGCGTTAGGTCTGGTCGTCTTTTGGGATTTCTAGTTTCTGACACTGGGATCATGGTAGATCCATTAAAGGTTGAGGAAATACTTTGATTGCCTCCCCCGTGCACTATTAGACAACTTCAAGGTTTACAGGGGAAAGCTACTTTTTACGTGGATCTATAGTAAACTATGCCAATATCACTAAGGGTTTCATGCATCTCTTGAAGAAGGACACCCCTTTTATCTGGGATGAGCGAGCCCATGAGTCCCTCAATACTTTGAAGAAAGCCCTGGTATCAGCACCTCTGTTGAAGTCTCCTGACTACAGTAGGGATTAATTGCTTTATATCATTGCGTCTAAGGAGATGATTGGTATGGTTTTGGTTCAGGAGGATGATGAGCTCTACGAGCACATCATCTACTATCTTAGTCGAAACTTAGTCAGTCCTGAGCTTAATTATTCTCACGTTGATAATCTATCTTTGGTTGTCGTTCATGCAGTCCAACATTTACGTGATTATATATTTCTTTGCAAGACTATTGTGGTTGTCGATGTCAATCCATTTCAATACATCATTACCAGGCGTATCATAGGGGGGAAACATAATAAATGGATTGTCATTCTACAAGAATTTGATCTTGATTTCGCTTCTACGAAATCCAAGAAATCACTAGTCTCCATGGAGTTAATATCCGACTTCCCATGATTAGATGAGAATTTTATCCATGTTGATTCGTTTGCGGAAAAACACATTTTCCTTGTCTCATCGTCTGACCCCTAGTATGGAGATATTGTTCTTTATCTTCAAACTTTGAATTTCTCAAAACATCTCTCACGAGATGACCAACGCCATGTAAGATACCAAGCTAAGAATTATACTATTGTCAGTGACACTGTGTATCGTCGAGGAATATACAATATCTTGCATCGTTGTTTAACTCACGAAGAAGCCAAGTCAGTCTTAAACGATTGCCATGGTGGGGCTTGTGGTGGTCATCTATCCGGTCTTGCGACAGCCCAAAATGTTTTGTGAGCTAGTTATTTCTATCCTTCTATCTTTAAAGATTGTATTGAAGCGGTTAAGAAGTGTCACCCCTTCTAGGTGTTCACTCGAAAAATACGCTCGCATCCAACCCCTCTTCACCCGGTCATAATGTCGGTCCCTTCACCAAGTGGGGGGTGGACTTTGTGGATTTCAACCTAACTTCAGTTGGGCGGCATCAACACATTATCATGGCCATCGACTAATTTACTAAGTGGGTAGAGGCCATACCTATAGTTAAATATGACGGGAACATTTTTTCCTTCTTCGTGTTCAATCAAATTATCGCCCGGTTCGGTATCCTGAGTGATATTTTCACTGATCATGGCAGTCACTTTCAAAAGGAAATGATGGAAGAACTAGCATCTAAACTAGAGTTTAGACATTGTCATTATTCTCCTTATTACCCCTAGTAAAATGGACAAGTAGAGGCCGTCAACAAGTCTCTCAAGACCATTTTGCATAAAACTGTCAGTCAGAGTAAGTCTGACTAGCACATTATGCTATATCTCGCACTCTGAGCATACCGAACCTCGATCAAGACTGCCACCGAATTTTCCCTTTCCAGTTACTGTACAGTGTGGAGTCGATATTACCTATTGAATGCAAAATCCCATCTCTTAAGTTGGCAATCCCACTCCTACCTGACACTTTCGATCTTAAGCGACGCCTTGTACACCTAGAGAGTCTTCACGAGTAGTGTCGAGATGCCTCTACGGCTATCGAGGCAAAAAAAATATGTGTCAAGGTCCAGTACAATAAGTATTTCTGTCCTAGGTTGTACGTTGAGGGTGACTTGGTTCTCTTGTATGAGAAAGACAAAGAACCGTTGGGGGTAGGCAAGTTTAAACCCATGTGGCACAGTCCCTATATTGTGTGTCGTGTCTTAGAAAAAGGAGCCTATGAGTTAGAAGATTATGAAGGGACTATGTTGGTTGATCCCAGGAATGGGCTCTACTTGAAAAGATATTACACTTGAGACCCAATCTTGGGCGGAACTCTTTGTATACTAATGTAATTTAGTGTATATATATTTTCCCTTTCTTTTCGTCTTCAGCTTGCTTATCGAGTTTTCCCTTGGTTGGTAGATGTCAACAGAATCTTCGATCTACCTAGGATTCACAGATGGAGCCATTAATCATACATGGAGCTTGGCTTTCGCCGCTTGGGTGGTTTACTCACCCGAGGGTCTACTTGTGTCTTCAGGGAGCATATGCCTAGGGCCATCTATGAATAATGTGGCCGAATGTAGCATCGTTATAGAACTTTTGCATGATGTTATCTCCCATGGTATTCGCTCTTTAGAGGTTCGCCTAGATTCCCAGTTATTAGTATGTCATTTGAATGAAAGTTACCACGTGCATGATCCTACTTTACTCTGACGATTCCTATGGGTATGTCTTTTAGAATGACAGTTTGACTTGATTACTTATTATCACATTCCTAGGAGTTCTAATCGTGTATCTAATGCTTATGATAATTTTTTTTTAGATTGGCATTTTTCACATAACTAAAGCAATGAAAACCATCTCATCAATGTACACATTGTAAATATAAGTAAAACCGAAGATACCTTTTTTATATATATTTCAAAAAATATATGGTGTTTATAGTATAAAATTGGGGCTAATACTCTCAATACACATATACAGCTGAAACTACAATATCCACGACATCTATGCCAGTGGTGTCATATGTTTATCATGGTAACAAACT
>JASDQU010880322.1:4678-15480 GCA_032191745.1 Picea mariana
TGGGGGACTAAGCTTCCACAGAGTGGGTAAGGAAAAGGGGCTGAAAGGTTGGAAATAGAGGCTAAGTGTTGAGTCCAGGGGATAAGCTTGGGGGGATTGAGTCCTTGGGAATAATAATTTATTATTATTCCAAAAGCTATGTGATAAACATGTTTCTAAGTCCTGGGAGAGGCAACACATGCAGCTCCAAGTGTGTAAAAGGGAACACATGTAGCCCCAGGAAGACAAGTGTCGACCTGGATGCACGTGGTTAAAAGCTGAAGCGTCAACTGAGTTGGGGGTTCGTTCTCCATTCTGTCATTCATTGTCTAAACTGTGTGACCTCTGTGTCTCGTCTCTGCGTTTGGCCTCCATCCTCGACCTCTAGATAATTTCCTTTCATGCATCCTGTAACCAGAAAATCGTGAGCCGATTTGTGTCTTCTGTAGAACCCGACACCTGGATAATCGCCTGAGCGTGTTGTGTTTTAGCGTCTGGTCATTGCCATTTGCGGGACTATGCTTGTTTTATGTTGTGGTCGTCATCCTGGTGTCAACTGAGTGCTTGATGTTTTTGTGTTTTCCCTCACCCGGTTGGAATTGATTCGAAGGGTGTATTGAAGAAGTGGGTTGTCAGGCCCATGGTAGAAGAAGCAGGTTGTCAGGCCTGTGAGAAACTCCCTCCAGGTGAGAGAGTTCATTGGGAAGTGGTTTTCTCCCAGAGAGATTCCAACACTAGCTACGGAGCTCTAAGACTTCCTAATCCGACCTATTGCTGAGACCCAGAGAGGGAGGTGAGGCATTGACGGACTGTGCTTGTGAAGGTGTATACTCCCGGGAGGAACAGGCATGTGGGGAATGAGAGTCTATGAGTAGTGGGCGTAAGAAGGCATCATGGGAAGAATCCTTCCAGTTTTTCTGTGTAGTTTTCCCTGTAACCTCAGCCTAGACTAGGATTCCTTCCCTTGGGTGGAGCTTAGTCCCAGCTCGCGGGTGACCCACTATTGAGCATGATGAGCAGTGTGGTCTATGGATGGGAGGTTCGTGGAAGGGCTGCACGTAGTTTGTGGAATTACCACGATTTCAAAGATAAGTATCAGCTTATGCTTAATATTATGTTTTGCATACCTATGATGCTTATATGTATCATGTATTATGTTGTGCATATGAATTATTGTTAATGCCAGGGATTATTTATGTTAGCAGTAATCTTGTGCTTACTTTGAGTTAAATGTGTTTAATTTGATTTAAATGCATGTTATTAATTAAGTATGAGAATGATGTTGTTTCGCACAGTAGCGTTTGCCCGACCAGTGGGATGACGGCCGGGGGACGTTGCACCCCACGTGCTAATGAGCACCAAGAATAGCTCCAGTCCTACTATAAGCTGACAGAAGAAGACCTAGAATAGATCACCAAGGAGTGGTCGAAGAACCTCCTTGTTTCAGCAGACCCCGCAAAAATTTCAGACATCAACAGCCCAGAAGTTTCACAAGATACACCTGGGCTCAGTAGAACAAAGAAGACAAAGGAGACGAAGAAGCCTGAAGAGGTTCAGGATATAGATAGAAAATCGGTAAGGACAGCTTCCATTACGCCAGACAAAGAAGGTGATGACGAAAAAGGTGTAAAATCTTAGCGACAGCAAGTCAAAGTATCGCCACCGAGGGACGAAGCAGACTCATTCAAGAAAAGGAAGGTTTCACCTCTGAAGTCTTCCTCCAGAAAGAAACCAAGAACCCCTTTAACTAAGATGCGAATTTCCCTCACGTTGGATGACTTTGATTTCATTGTTGCAGCAGTCAATGATGCTTCAAAGGAAATAATAGAGAAGCAGGAAGCGAAGCAGGAATAAATGTATAGCTAGATTGAGATCGTGCTCCAAGGAGTACAGCAGGCACTCTAGTCTAGTAGAGCAATCTCTACTACGCCTCTACCAGAAGGAACAACAGAAGAAGGAGATGAATCGGTCCAACTCTGCAAGATTGTTTATACAATCAAAGTACGCCTTCGACTTTCTCAGGAAGAAAAAGCGCAGGCCACCCAGGTCCTCAAGAAGGAACAGGAATAAATTATTGAGCAACGTCAAGCAATGCAACAAGAGAAGAATGCTCTCCACACAAAATTTGAAGAAGACCAAGCGAAGGTCCAAAAAGAGAAAGAGCAGCTACTCACAAAGCAAATTGGAATTGAAGAAGCAGTCAACAAATCATTTCTCTCTGTGACCGGCTTAGATAAAAAGGCCGAAGAGCCCATAGAGCATCAAATGGTGAAGTTGGTTGAAGTTATTCAGCAGCTTCAACAAAGGGTCATGGAATTAGAACTTCAGACCATACCACAGACTCCACAAGAAGTACGTGACTAGTGAAAATTGGACGCTCAGAGTGTAGTCGAGAGGATTAGAAAACTTGTTGCAAGATGCAAACAACTAAGTAACAAAAGTGCGCAGATATATGAGCAACTATCTGAAGACCCAGAGATGAAGAAATTGGAGTCCCAACTCTAGGAAGTGAAGCAGCACGCAGATATAGTATAGGCATAACTCAAGCTCATGTCACCTATCGAGAGGATGAAGAGATCCCAGGAATAGAAAAATACCCAACAACTTGTTCTTACCCTGCAGAACAGAGTGATGGAAGTCACCCAGAAACTCTAGCCGAGCCAGGAGGAGGCCTATATATTGTTTGAATAAATTGAAGGCCAAGGAACATTACTGGAACAAGTAGTTGTTACAGTCGAGCATCAAATGGAAGGGCCTATTAGCGAAGCGGTTGTTCAGGAGTTCATTGAGTAGGAAGTCGTAGCACAGAGACAAGTTGAAGAAGCTCAAGCCAAGCTCAAGACCTTTGAGGCAACTTTACCCAAATCTAAGTGACTCAGGACGAGTCACAGGTGAGTGTTGGGGGCCTGTTGGCCCTTGACCAAGTTTTGAGGAAACACTTGGCCATATTTGACTGTTTTTGGAACTTCGACAGCTTGTCAAAGATAGAGCACAACGTGAAGCGGAGATCATGGAAGCTAGACCCCTTTCTTAGTTCCTTTTTGGGTTTTGGGGATAATGTAATGGGTATGGGATGTCAACCCATGGGTTTACCCATGTTTAGGCCTATTTTTTAAAGTATAAATAAGTAGCTAGGTAGTGTAAGAGAGGAAAAGAAGCTAAGTTCTAGAAAAGGCTTTGTGTATACTGTGTGACTGACTTGCAGAACTGAGTGCAAGTGTTGTAAGTGCTAAGTGCAGGGATTGTAAGAAGGCTCTGTGCTAGATCTACTCGGGGAAGGAGGATCTAGCGAGGTGCACGCAGATCTCCTATCCTATGCGGAGTACAAGTTTGAGATATGTGTTGTAATCAGATTGACCAAAGATAATAAATAAGAAGAAGACTTTGTGGACGTAGCCCCGGGGTGGGGGTGAACCACGGTAAACCTGTGTGTTGTGCTCTGTGCTTCGACCTAATGTGTTTGTCTCTTTCCATGTGTTGTTCTTTGATATAATTATGCTATGTGATTTTCTATGATATAATTAGATAGATCTACTTTGCTTTGTGCTTCTTAGATGTATGGATGTAGATCTGACATATATCAAAGTGTTGAGTGCTAGAACTATTTTGTTGTTTCTAAGTGCTAACTTAACCTAGATCTAAGTGAATGTTGTGGTGCTCTGTACCATATGTAGAGTGTCATGAGGGTTAAATACTAATGAATGATATATGCTAAATTGTTTTCTAAGTGTTAGAATCACATATCTATGTCCTAGCTAAGGTTGCAAACACCTGATTCTTGCAACCAACCCTACCTCTACCTCGGGTGAGACTTCATCTGCTTCGCAGGTGTTGTCAAAAGGGCCGATAGTTAGGGTTTTTTTGGTGCATTGTTGAAGCGTTGAACCCTGGGTCTGCCCCTGTGCCAACAAGCACTGATCCTTTCCAATCATTGTGTCTCTATTCCCATGGGTGAGCCGACCCATCGGTTCATGAAGTCATGCCCCTTCGCAAGGTTGGGTTGACTCTTCATGTGGGCACATTCAGGAAACTTGCCCAACCAACTCACCAAACACCTTTTTTCGTCTTCTGGTCAACCCACTAAAATCTTGCCCGACGCCCCCATTCATTCCACCGACCAGTCATTTGGTAAGTGTGATGCTTATCCAAGTGGAACCGACTTGTCTAGGTGCACCCTCCTCATTCCTTAGTCGATTCGTCCATTTGGTGGAGCGCTCAAGTATTTCCCTCAATCCTTCATCAAATTGTCTATCATTTGACTTGTGTCGTAATGTATTTTGGGTGGAGTCACCCCTTGGTGAGTCACACGCCCAGGGAACCCCAACTCTCCCCATATATGAAGACTTATTTTCTTCAAAGGCACTGAGAATCCTACTTTCCTGATTCCTTTCGTTTTGATCTGTCGTAAAAGTGTGCATACCTGAACTTGATGCCCCAGGCCTTACATCCTCCTCCAATCCAATTTTTTTTCCCTCATAAACATCCACAGAAGTTTGTTTCCTCCAAGCCTTTTCTCAAACTCATGCCTCCATACGCTGCAAAGTCTATTGGAAACATCAAATTCTTTCAAAGTGGAAACCCCAAGTTTCCTTTCGAAATAGAAACCCCAAGTTTCCCTATGAAGTGGAAACCCCGAGTTTCCATAAACCAACCAAAGTGTACTACACCCAACTCTGTACGATCTATTTCTTGAGTCAATATGGTCACTTCACCCAACTCCAAGGATGAAATTCACCCAACTCTATTGTAGTCTCTCGTTGTGATGTTGTTTCCTTGTTGTTGTTTGTTTTTGTTGTGTATTTCCATGCATGCTATAATTGATTGTTTCCTACTTAAATTCAAAAAATTTCCTAAGTGTTGAACTCATGCAATCTTTCTATCATGCCCATACTTCAACCAACTCTTTCATGTCTCTCCGCAATGTCGACCCCCACGTCTCAAACTGGTTAGATATCTAATCCAGCCGTCACACCCAATCTGTGAGCATGCATCCTTGTGCTCGAACTTAGTATTTTCTATCCACATCTCTATCACTTTATCCAACTCAAAAGACTAAGGCAAGTTTCCATCCTTACCTAACTACTTGTTCCATCGACCGATCTTGTTAAGGAGATCCTCCACAATGTTAGAGTGTGACACTTCAAACCTATTGGTGCAACCATACTATGACTTCCTTCCACAATTATTTCCATCCACACAACATAATCATACCGTGGAAAGGTTTCCCCTCACCTCCTTGCACTATTAACTCACCCCTATTACACACCAAAATCTCACATTTTTGTTTCACACCCTAACTGTCGCAAGTGTCACAAAGTGACATATGCACCTCGGTAAGTGTCGCATGCACTATCGCAAGTGTCGTATGCACCTTCCCAAGTGTCAAATTCACTTTTTTAGGTGTTTCCACCCCTTGACACCATGAAAACAGTTGACCATGACCCCTAATCCATATTGGAGGAAGAAACCCATCATTTCAAGGTCAAAACACACAATTTTCTTGCAAAAATCTACCTTTTTGGGGGCATTTATGAAGGGTGGCGCCCCCTTGGCCATGCTAGGGGAGGGCCATGGTGCCCCCTTTTCCATTTTAGAGTAGATCCACTATTAGAATTGTGCTTTATCTCTTACTCTAGGGGAGCACCATTCTTGTTGAGGAAAAAGGGGGATCCTCCACCTTATATTATGGGCCAGCTCTCTCAATATGGGGTTGGTTATGTTCGACCCTCATGCTATGTATTCACCTTAGTATCTGATCCAAACCTCAAGGATACATATCCTCAACCATATCATTCATTTTCTCATGGTGGTTCTGCCTCTCAAGCCTATATATTGAAGGTATTTCTAAGGTGAAGGGGGAAGTAATCAGTCATAGTATCATCATTTTGATATTGGTATATCTTTGCAAGGGGTTGGATGAGGAGAGCTTGGAGAGGTTGCTATAACATCAATCGTGGTCTATAAGTATTCTTTTTTTGTTTCTCATTGAATATACTTGGCCTATTTCCTTCAATCTTGTGTATTCTTGCATATGATTTTCTACTATTGTTTTAATCTTCATAGATGAATTTGCTTTACCTAATCAAATAGAGTAGGAGATAGTTGTTTCTCTTTGCTTCCCATTGCAGGTATCAAGTTGCGTCGGGGGGTTTGAAGATCAAGCTCACAGATTAGAAGCAGTGAGGACAAACTTCGTAAAAAGGTACATCATGATATTTCTCCCTCTCTCTTTTTGATTGGTTAAAATGAGTTTAAAGGGATGTTAGTGTCCACTTGTAGCGGTTTTGTCTTGGTATAGGGATCTAGTAATCCAAGGTAGGTCTCATATGTCCGCAAATGAAATATTCCATAACAGAAATCGGAGACTCCACTGGGGAGGAATTTGACTAGTCTTTCCTTGGATCATCTAAATCCTTTTCATATCATTAGATATTGTTTCCTAATTGATTCTGATCTATTTCCCCTTCCCTCTTATTCACTTAAGAGATCACAAAGCCATTAATTGAGTCTCTTCTGAGTCTGAGCCTTTGAATACCATTTTTTGGACTTTTCATAAAACTGGCCCTTCCCTGCAGTTCACACCAGAGCACCACATACCTGATTGGAACTCCCCAAAGGCCTGCTAGAGGGTGCCATTAGCTGACTGGCACTCCCCCAGAGCCTCCTATAGGGCACCATTCCCCTAACTGGTGCTCTGTCTCCTTGAGAACAGGGGTGCCAATCTCCCCTTTCAGGATTTTTGGCCTCTTTCTTCGTGCCTTTTCTCAGTCATATTTTGAGGATATTTTTCTCCAGAGACTCCTTGTTTGTCTTTGACTTTGTTTGGCTTGAGAATTTGACAATTATCACTCATTTATATTTCCTCTTTGAGTTTGCAATATTCTCCTATTTTTTATTCCCTTGGGTTAACAGGATCCCTTGGTTCATCTTACCTTTGAGTTTGTATGATTTTCATCTTGCAAAGGTTTTAGATTGCTTGGTTGTTTAGGAATTTTCATTAACTAGGGTTTGCAAAGGTTGCTTGGTATTGAGCCTTTTTTTCTTCATTGAAACATCTCGCCTTTCTGGATTATTAGGACTCCCTTTTTTTCCACAACCTAGTCTTGAACATTGTTTATCGTTGCTCATTGTTTGGGATTTTCATGAGTGCTTTTCTTCTTTCTCTTTTGCATCTTTGAGTTCTTGATTGAACAAGTTATCCCCTACTTGTTTTCTTTTAGTTATCATCATTTTCAGTGCGCTTGGTTTGAGTTATTTTTTCCTTGTACTTATTTTTGTCAAACATAGATGTCTTTCATTCCATTTGAAAGATAAGAAGCATAAAAGTTTGCATATATCCTTGCATAGATAATCAAACAAAGAAATTTTTGCATTCATTAGGAAAATTGTTTTGGTGTGTGTTTGAAAAAGAGCTAGTTTTCCATGTGCACTTCGATTTTCAAAAACATCTTCTTCATAGTTTGGAATCATCTTGATCCCAAAAATTCAAAGTTGCATTGTTTTGAGTGTTTTCTTGTGTTAAGAAGAATAGAACTCTTATCCTTCCCATACATATAATTCATCGAAAAGAATGAAATGCATCTCATTCTTTTGCATTCTATTGGAGTCGAGTCTCATACACATCATCAAGTTCATCTCCATGAACCCTTTGAGTTAAAATCTATTAAGATCAACCGCATGCTAATAAAATCAACTAGAACATTTTTTGGTTTTAGCACACCAGCAGTAGCACAAGAATAGGGTCTTTGGACTAGGAAAAGTGAGTAAAATGTCCAAGAATACCAAATAAACTATAGAGCACTAAAGAGTGAAAAAATACAACTTTCGTATAAGCATATCTGGTAACCCACTCTCACACAAGGGATAAACACGAGGTCACGTGTGAGAGAGCAGCAGTGATTACCCCTCCAAATATTAACGATTCGTAGTGGACAAATCGTATATTGGGGTTTTTTCTTGAGAAACCACTGGTTTTAGTTGGTCTTAGTGCTTCGTGAACTACGAATCCATTCGGGTTTCTTTGGAGTCTATCGGTCCACTTGTATTTAGTTCTCTTAAAGAGCTTCGAACTTTGATATCTGGCCCATATGTTCAGTCCCGACTGTCGATTGTGCTCGCACGGAGTCTAACTTCGAGTTGGTAACCTTATTGGCCCTTCCTAGGTACCTATAGAGGTTATTGTGTGGGGATTACCATGGTACCTGGGGCAGACGTAGTATCACACTCTTAGTACCCTTGGAGGGTGATCCAATGAAAGAGAGGGTTGATTTCACCGAGAAGGGTTGTTACATGGAGGTTGAGGTAACTTCTTCTCACTTCTTCACCAGCATCTTGATATCACGTCTTCAAAATATCCTTGAGCATATTATTTCTTGGTTGATTTCTTTTAGTTTTAATAGGAGTGTGTTTCTTTGACTTTCATAGTCGGCCTTAGGATCAGATATTTCACAGTATACAAGGTATGGAACCTAACGTTCAAGGACTTCAACACAATCTTTCTTATGAAGGAATGATCATCGATCACACTTCTGAAACCGAGAGCGTCACTCCTGGAAGTGGCCAACACATTGAAGAACTGGTCACAACCTTCGTAGAAAGCCTTGCATCTTTCGTGAATCCTTTTTTTACTGATCCATTTTTCCTACCACTCATTTATCCACCATCTATGAGATATGTTGATTATTATTCTTCTTTTCTATTACCACCCAGTTCCTCCACTACACAATCTTTTGGCATGAACCCATCATCTTTTGGTTTTCCTGAAAGACTTGGGAACTCATATTTTCCCACAAATCATGTAGTTGTTACTGTTGGTTCTTCTACTTTACCAGAAAAATCAGTGAACAAAGTAACCCCAACACAACCACATGTACATACATCTCCTTTCGCACATGAGTAAGGTAATATTCCTACTTCACTTTTTCCCCATATGCACACACCAAGTGCCTTAATTAGTCATTCCATCGGTCATATGGATAGCAGTAAATTCATTCACACCATGGTTACACAAGTAACTCATCCTCCATCTCATACATCACAAATTAGTACACCCTACATTGGAGGTCAATCTTCAATGGGAGGCCAACCTTCAGCTAGGGGGAAACCTTTAGTTGCGGGGTAACTTTTTACTGGGGGGAAACCTACGTGGTTTCAACATAAACAAGCATGGGGGAAATCCAATCCTCCAAGTCCTTCTATCCCTACCACCACTAGCTTGTATCCTGGATTTCCATATCCAAAAGTTTTGAATCCTTTGTGGGCTCAGCCTAATCCAGTGAGCATTCCTCCGCAAGGAACTTTGTCCTATCAATCTGTAAACCCAGCGATTCCAATGCAGCAATCCCTTCAACCAAAATACATGGGGGGGGCATGAGTTCAATCTCATTATGTAGGAGGTCCATCACAATGCATGGGTGGAAAATCAGGACAACCACCTTACATGGGTGGACAACCCGAGAAACCACCATATATGGGAGGACCATCTAGTTTTTTTCATCTCACAACAACTTGGATATGGTCCTACTGGTGTTCCCGCATAATATGTTTATCACCAGTATCCATAGGATAACCAACATCTTCTATTCTTGGCTACGTTAGATATACCATATTTGTCGAGTTTAACAAATGATCCCATTCAACATGCCCCATTTTGGCTCGCCATCCCTACCAAATTACCATTTGACATCCTAAAATTTGATGGAAAACCTGAGGAAGATCCTAATAATCATATTATGAATTTATGTTTATGGTGTTCTTCCAACTCTTTTATGGACGATTCCACCCATCTTAGACTTTTTTAGAGAAAACTTACAGGTGCAACAACGAAATGGTATATCGAGCTCCCACATAACTCATTTGTCGACTTTAATGCTCTTGCCATGGTTTTCCTGACACATTTTCAGTTGCATATACGGTATGAGATCGGTACAGATATTTTTACCTCACATTGGAAATCCTCTTCCACCTAAATTTATGATCATATCCATGAGTGGAGATGGTCAAGATGGTTGATTAAGGCTCCAATTCTAGACCAACTCCTCGAGGATTGGTTTACAAATTTTCTCTTACCTCCCATCGCTCGCGATGTTTCTATGGGAAATTTTGTTACTAAAGAGAAGGATATCATCCATGCACAATATTTGGACTTGTTTTATTAATAGTTTGACAGACTTTACGGTCTGATCCCTCACGATTCTCATCTGTCGAACGATCCATCAATACTTGCTCCAGATCCTAGTTTTGTTTCAAACACCACAACTACTTCCACTCCTGCTCAAACCTCTGAGGTGAATGCGTTCCAATACACTTCATCTCAACAACCAAGAGGTAAGAAGAAAAGGAAGGGAAAATCCAAGAAATCTTCTAATGAGCATGATAATCCTAAGACTGTTGATACTCAACTAACTAGGAAGGTTAAGTCTCCTTGCATGCTTTGTGAGGAATACCAATACACGAAATACTTACCTCATCATGAGGTTGTCACTAATTTTTTGAAGGATACCTCCCAACCAATTAAACGGTAACATTTGGTTGCGCAAAATCCTGCCCCTCCGCAAGGGGGAAACACAGGTCATTCCCACCATGGGGATGCTTCCACAAGCACCTCTAAGGTGTACATGTTTAAGGAAGTTAATGTAACAACTTGAGAAAATAATTATGACACTCATCCAAGTGATTAGACTAAACGAAAGGTTGTCGATAATCCCTCCACATCCACTCCTCCTCCTTCTTCCAATCCTATTGTTGGGCCTCATAAATGTCACATTTATATCCTCGTTTTCCTTCACTATTTCTTACATTTCATCATCCCATTAACCTTCCAT
>JASDQU010880322.1:15574-34984 GCA_032191745.1 Picea mariana
TATATATCAAGGTTGGATGAGTTTGATGATGTGTGCAGGCATATGTGAAGATTTCAACAAAGTCAAATATTACCACCTAGCCTCAAATTCGAATTTCATCTTCAAGCTTTGAAGATTTGAAGAATATTTGGGACAATCATTCAAAGGAGAAGATCGTGGAGATTTTGATAGGATATCTTATCCAAGATATGAGTGGAGGATTTGAAGGAATAAGTTGAGAGAATAGTGGATATGTAATTATGACACTCTTCAATACTTTCATGCATATAAGAGAGTGCTCTCTCTTCATGATGGATATAATTCATAAGGGGGTGAGACATCATGTAATGGATAATTTCGGAAGTTGGAGTTAGAGATGAGATATTAGACTTAGATCAGCTTGAAGTCTTAAAAGGGGATTCTTAGCTTTTTTATTATTTCATGCTTTGTCATTTGACTCTTGTAATATAATTTGATATTGATATATTGTGTGAGCTCACATATGTATTTTGTCGTTCAACTCTTCACATGTTGTATTGTTTTTCCCTTATGCAATTTCATGCTTTCTTAGTTAGTCTTTCGATGCTTTCCTAGATTAATTTCATTTCATAAATTTAGATTAGATTACTTCCACTTCGGTCCTGCATATATAGTGTGTGTGCTTCATAAGCCTACAAACCTCGAATTAACAAATTAAATAGTTGGGCAAGTACTACAATGAATTTAAATGACAATATTTTCGCCTAACGCCTATTTAGATTGAGAAGCCAATTTTTGATGCAACGTTGTGCCCACCCAAAGCATAATTTGAAAGAAGACATTTAATCCAAATGCCCACGATGCCCAAAAACACAAAATTGTTGAATATTTGGCACAAGAGCCTTGTGCTATGTCATCCCTCGAAGTTCTACAGCACTGTCCAAGTCAACGTAGAACTTTGTTGTCAGCCATTAGATCCATGGATCCTTAGGAGTTGAATCTGATTACATTTAATCTAGATTATTTTAAGGAGAGTCTCTCCCACCACTTAGCATTCAAAATTCAAGTTTTGGTTGGTAAAAAAACATCCATCACGTTGTTTTGGATGAGGGAACGTCCACTTGTGTCATGTATTTTCCTTGTTTGATATCCCTTGGTTCTCCTACACTTAGGAGGTCCACTACCACCCTGAAAGCGTTTGATGGGTCTGGTTTCCAACCTCACAGACTCTTTCAATATTTCATTGTGACATTGAAGGGTAAAATTGTTTCGATCAATATCGAAGTGGTTGATGCGCCCTTGGATTATAATTTGTTACTTGTTCATAGTTGGTTTTATGCAATGAATGTCTTCACATCATCGGTGTTTCATATCTTACGATTTCCCCATCAAGAAAAAAATATCAATGTTGACCAACTTGATTATACAACTCCATATATCCAAAATGTTGCAGTGAATAACATCCCTTTTCTAGGATAGAATAGTTTTGAGAGTGTAGGAGTAGGTCTCCTTAAGGATTCCTTGCTCATGGGTTTTTTTCTTTTTCCTGCTCCTCCCACCACCCAAATTTCCACGTTAAATATGATTTTGACTTAGGTGTGACGATACTTAGAATTATCTAATCCTTTGGTAGTACATGGTCTTGACGAGCATAGTTCTTTTCCTGTGCCAAGCTCATTTAAAAATGAAATAGACATTAACGAGAATAGTTCATCATCTTTGTCAAGATTGTAAAAAAATGAAACAGACCCCCCTCCATCCGAATCAAGTCTTACTTTGGATCGAGTACTTGAAACTTCTTTTCCTCCGCCTAGTGAAAAAATTCCCATTAGTAACTAGACGCCCAAACGAGGAAAGAATAAGATTTTTCGAAGGTAACGACACTTGGGGGGCAGGTATCCAACCTATGGACATCATGGAGGAGTGACTTCGCTAGCTTCTATCATGCAATCTGGGGGAAAAATACCTCTAGAGAGACACGTTGCTGGGAGTGATCCTTGTTCGAGGTTTGTTCCCATCGTAACGTAGTAGTGTTTTCTAGAACGAGCTTAGCCTTTGTTTCTTTCTTCTACTCATTAAAATATGAGAATGTGTTACTGAGTATAATTTTATCTCTTTTTTTGACTCGTAAAATCTATACGAAAAAAGAACTCTTTGGAGTTTCCTTTAATCTCTTTTCAAACTCCCTAAACATGAAAATATTGTCGAGTGAGCTTCCTTCCTTTCACACTCGTTAAAAGGTTTGAAAGGGCGTCTTTCGAGTGGTAGTTTATCTCTTTTTCGGCCTCGTGAGACTAGTTATGATAAATGAACACTCTAATCAAGCATGATTAGAATAGTTATCCCCTGTATTGTTTTATACTTTTTTCGGGCTTGGGAGACTAAATTTACGAAAGAGTCATCCATGGAGTCATCTTTAAGTTCTTTTCAGACTCTATAAACATGAAAAACCACCGAGTTTACCTTCTTTTGGCACATAAAATTATGAATCAAAGCACCTATGTGATTCCAATCTCCAAGACCCATATGGGACCAAACCCCTCCTTCCTCAGGCTCATTAAACATATGTTGAGGGACTCATCTGAAGGATGAGCTATATCGAGCATTTTTTACCCTCCTCAAGCTTGTTAAAAAAGAAAAGAGGTACTCATCTATCTAGATGGGGGGGGGAATTGAAGGAAGTGTGTCAAGTTTTTTGGAATCCTTTATGGTAGTTATTGTCGCCCTTGAACATGGCACATGTTTTCATCTCATCTTACAGTTGGGTAATTTTCTTGTCTTTGAGTCATAAAAATTCCATGTGTATTATACTTTTTCATTCTAGTCAAAGAGTGTTCTTATTGTCGTCCCATTATGTTCTTGGTACTCATCGAGTCAATGTTTCCAAGTCAATTGTTGTGCTTCATAATGTTCAAGGGAAGTTTCACTTCAAACCATCCATCTACAGTATTACTATTTTCCATTTCCTGTGTCAGTCCATACTCATTTTATCCACCATCTCACATCACTTTCCTATGTTAGTTTTGTTATTATCATTATTTTTAGGGTAGAGTTAGAGGTTTGTCAAGAGTTTGCAAAGTCATGCCTTGGTCTTGGGAAAACCAATGCATTCCAAATTGAGTCATTTTGGTTGTGTGTGTCTTCTAAGGAGTAGTGTCTCATGAGTTTTTTCAAAGCCAATGGGTCATTATTTCTATGAACCATAAAAATGGCATGTCATAAAATCAGTCAAGTCTAATTCTAGGTAGAATGATTTAGCAGGGATGTGATGGGACATGATGACACATTATGAAAGAAAAAGAGTCATAAAAAGTTTTCATGGCATATTTTTTGTCTTTTCAAATATGTGTGGTAATTGACCTGCAAAAAGTACCTACGATGCGCAAACTCCTTGGTGCTACACTAATTGGCATATCACCCTAAAACGGTCTAATCATACTTCAAACCATTATTTTCTTGGAATATGCATGTCTCTCAATCCCATTTTCATTGAAAAATAACCCTCTACCTTCGATCAGGTCTCTTGTTTGCAGGAAATTCAATTTTTCCACTCGCGACGCAAAACATGTCCATTTGCTATGCAAACTCCACACATGATTGCACGCTACACATCCTCTACGCATGCTACGCATCCTCTATCTTCCCAAATTTCGTTGCACAAATATTCAAGAGGTATGTTTTGTGTTTGTCAAAAAATATGTGCCTACATAAATCCAATCCAAAGACTTTCTCATCGTATTGTTGAGTTCATTGACACATTTGAACAAACCCTAACCCTGTCGTTCGATGAGTAAAGTGCCATGTACGATTTTTAGCGTTTGAATCTTTTTGTCTTTACTAGTCTTTGTTTTAGCCTACATCTGCAGCATGGACACTCAAGGAAAAAATAAATACAACAAAGGAGGCAGTGTGGCAAGTGTTAATGATTGCAACTTCATGAGACATCCTCCAGGACACGTTCTCCTCTGAGACTAAGTTGAGTCGACCTGTGAGAAAGCCCATGTGTTGGGTGTGCCCATGATATGGGTGTCTCATTCCTATCTGGACTGAGATGAGATGATGTGTGCCCATGTGTGGGGTGAGGATGCCCATGTGATGGGTGTGTCATTCTCCTCTGTGTGAGAGATGAGACGATGTGGTACTCCAAATGATTTTGTTGAGTAGGATGTCCCTATGGCTGAGCACAGATGGATGTGTCGCTATTGGTTGAGTACTAGAGGATGTGTGGATCTCTTGTTATATTTTATAACTGTAATATTTTCCTGTAACCCTAATTGTGATGTAAATGGTACAGGTCAGCCCTACCATATGTGAAAGATAATTAAAGTTTATTGTAATAATTAATCATTTTCTGATTTATTGAGGTCGGCCTTGTTGTGCCAAGAGACACCACTTTTGTTGTGTCCTGTCTAGTATAAATAAAGGTGATTTCCCCATTGAGGAAACACACAATTCACAAATCATTTGGAAATTCCAGCAAGTACATCTTCTAGGGATGAAGTGTGCACCTCTCTTGGGTGCAAGTTTCAAGGTTGTAGAAGCACCCTCTTGTGTGCATTAGTATTTTATGGTTGGGGGATCTTCTCTTGAGAATATATAAAAGGATTGTTGGGTTTTCTTCCCTTCAGTAGAAGGGTTTCCCAGGATATTTATTCTGTTATTTTGCATGGTACTTCTTCTTTTGATCTTGGTTATTGCAACACTTGTAAATTCTGTAGTTGCATTTGTTTATGGTTCAAGTAAATGATAAAATGAAATAAACCTCATACTTGAGCCATAAATAGTGAAAAATTAACATGGTTTCAGAGTATAGGTCTTGAAGAAGCCATTGCAAAATCCTTCAAATCAATTTGTCCTCTTTTCTGCATAACTGTACGACCCTCCTAGGGTTTCCAGAAATTTGTACGACCCTCTCCCTTTTGGGTGTTCCAGCACTTAATATTGAAACTTTGGGGATAAAAATTACATAGGGGTGTACGGCCTCCCTCACCTCACCTCCAGCAACTCTCAGATTTCAATTTCAATATTTTTGGATTTCTGGCCCTAGGGTTTCACAATTTTCTGCAGAAAATTTAGATTTAGGGTTTTTGCAGTTTATTGGAGTTTTTCAGCTCACCAGTGTTCTTCTGACTTTCGAGGATTATTTTTGGCAGTGATAGTCCCAAAAAAAACTAATATTTCTAGCCTAGCCTAGACATTAGGTTTCCTATTCCAGTTGGTAAGGGTTTGTGAAGTCTGAAAACATGATGAACAGAACTATGATGGAAGATAAGCTTGATGAATCAAGCAAATTCAGCTTCTGGGAGCCAATACTTTAGAGAGATGAATACATCAAAGAAAAATCCTTCTTTTTCATTTCATCACTCTCAAGTATGATTCCTACCGATAATGATATTTGGTTAATTGACAGTGGTGCCTCTAGGCACATGACCGGATATAGATATCATCTGACAGATCTTGTTGAGAAAGAGACCAATATACATGTTGTACTTGGAGACAATGCCAGATATAATGTGAAAGGGGTTGGAACTTCTACATTCCAACTAGATTCTGACATACCTCTTCAGTTAAGTGAGGTACTATATGTACCTGGGATGAAAAGGAACCTTGTCTCCATTTCTGCCTTAGAAGACAAAGGCTACAAGGTTACCTTTTCTAAAGGAAAAGTTCTTGCATGGCACAAGGACTCACATATAAATTCTGTCAGAGTAATTGGTTTTATACAGGTTGACTATCCGACCAGTCCAGGACCTATTACATGATACTATCAGCTTGATTGATCTATGGCATAGGAGACTTGCTCACATTCATTATAGATCCCTTCTAGCTCTAGGGAAAATGGTAACAGGCCTTCCAAAGATACATATTTAGCATAAATGTGTTTGTAGAGGTTGTGCCCTTGGAAAACATTCCAAGGGATCCTTCTTGAGTAGTGACAACAGATCCAAGGAAATATTGGACTTGATACATTCAGATGTGTGTGGACCAATGATTGTTGCCTCCCTGAATGGATATTTGTACTATGTACTCTTCATAGATGATCACTCTCGTAAATATTGGATTTATTTCCTGAAGGCCAAGGATGGAGTCCTTGCAATATTTCAAGAATTCAAATCTCAGGTTGAGAACTTGACCAGAAGAAAGATCAAGGTACTAAGATCAAATAATGGAGGAGAATACACCTCCAAGGATTTCAGCAACTTTTGTATTGAAGCAGGGATCTAGAGGGAGTACACAGTTCCTTACAACCCTCATCAAAATGGGGTTGTGGAGAGTAATAACAGAACCATCATTGAGGCAACCAAATAAATGATACATGATCAGAGACTGCCTATGATTATGTGGGAATAAGAATGCATGACAACAGTATATGTTCAAAACAGGAGTCCTCTCCAAATTTTGAAGAACATAAATCCTGAAGAAGCCTTCACCAGAGAGAAGCCTGGGATTGGAAACTTTAGGATATTTGGGTGTCCAGTATACTTTCATGTACCCAAAGAGAAGAGGTCTAAGCTAGACCCTTCAGGCAGAAAGGGTACATTTTTTGGATACAGTGAATCTTTGAAGGCATGTTGAATCTACATCCCTGGTCAGAGACAGATTGAGGTGAGTAGAGATGTCATCTTTGAGGAGGAGATATCCTTTCGAAGATCCAGATAATCTCATATGGAGATTGACAGCGAGTTAGTATCCTCTCCCCCTTCAAACATTCAGAGCGAGACATCCATTGTTCCAGTCGATCCAGGTGTTCCAGTTGATCCAGTTTCTCCAGTTGATGTTCCCAGAGACATTACAATAGGCCATAAAATACTTTTCTGGGATCGAAAAACTCTGCAGAAGGTAAAGGGACATCCAACTCCTCAAGGCACATTCCGAGAGAGAAAGAGACCAAAGAGATTTTCGAGCTACTTTTTAGCCATGAGCTACATCATTGATATTGAGCCTTATTGTCATGGAGAAGCATTAGGTCAGTAGGTATGGAAATATTCCATGGAAGAATAGTATTAGTCCATATTGAAGAATGATATGTGGGATATTGTTCTGAGACCATAAGGGAAGTCTGTAGTAACCTCCAAGTGGATCTATAAAATCAAGCATGCAGCTGATGGAAGTGTCAAGAAATACAAAGTGAGATTTGTAGCTAGAGGATTCTCGCAGGTGGAGGGAGTTTATTATGAGGATACATTTTCTCCAGTAGCCCGATACACATCCATCCGTACTATCATTTCACTAGTTGCATCCATGAGTTAGAAACTACATCAGATGGATGTGGAGATAGCATTTCTCAATGGTGAGATTGAGGAAGAATTTTACATCAAGCAGCCAGAAGGATTTGTGATGAAAAAAGATAAATATCATGTGTACAGGTTGAAGAAATCCCTATATGGACTAAAGCAGACACCTCATGCTTGGTATGAGAAGATGGATGGATTCTTGATGAGTTTGGGCTTCAACAAAAGTGTTGTTGATCCAAACCTATATTATCACATTGTTGGTGATGAGTGACTGATATTGGTCCTGTATGTGGATGACTTATTCCTCACCGGTTCAGAAAGGCTTATTGTTGAATGCAAGCGAGCATTGACTTCTGAATTCGAGATGAAGGATCTGGGTATGATGAACTACTTCTTGGGACTAGAAGTATGGCAGAGGACTGATGAGATTTTCCTAAGTCAAGGAAAATATACAGTGGAGACATTGAAGAAGTTTGGTATGACAAACTGCAAATCCATGCCTACACCAATGGTGATGGATTTGAAGAAAATGAACAATGCTTCTACAAATTCAAGAGAGATTGATCCACATTTATACCGACAACTGATTGGATCATTGATGTATCTGGTTAACACCATACTTGATATATGCTATGCAGTGAATGTACTTAGTTAGTTCATGAGCCAGTCGAGACAGACTCACTAGATAGAAACAAATCATGTATTGATATATCTACAAGACACAGTTGTATATGGCCTGAGATATGCCTCCAATGTAAACATGAGTTTGCAAGGATATGTTGATGTAGATTGGGAAGGGAGTGTAGTGGACCGGAAGAGGAAATTCGGTTGTAGTTTTACCTTGGGGTATGCCATGTTTTCCTGGTGCAGTAGGAAACAGATCTATGTGGCCTTGAGTATCGAAGAAGCAGAGTATATAGCGTTGAGTGTGGTAATCCACAAAGTAGTGTGGCTTCACAAGCTCCTGATAGATTTATTTGATCATGATATGGATCCTACCATTATTCATTGTGATGACCAGAGTTGTGTGAATATATTTTAGAATCATGTGTTGCATGATAAATCGAAACACATTCAGATAAATATCATTATATCATAGACATGGTGCATAGGAAAGTAGTACATGTGCAGTACCTTCCTACACATGAGAAGATTGCATATATCTTCACCAAACTTCTTTCCAAGATGAAGTTCGATTACTTTCATGAGAGACTTGGCCTGGTGGAGAATGCCTCCCTAGCTGAGAGGGAGTGTTAATGATTGCAGCTTCGTGAGACATCCTCCAAGACACATTCTCCTCTGAGACTGAGCTGAGTCGACCTGTGAGAGAGCCCATGTGTTGGGTGTGCCCATGAGATGGGTGTGTCGTTCTCCTCTGTGTGAGAAAAAAGACGATGTGGTACTCTAGATGATTATGTTGAGTAGGATGCCCATGTGGTTGAGCACAGGTGGGTGTGTCCCTAGTGGCTAAGCACTAGTGGATGTTTGGATCCCTTGCTATATTGTCTAATTGTAAGATTTACATGTAACCCTAATTGTGATGTAAAGGGTACAAGTCGGCCCCACCATATGTGAAAGATAATTAATGTTTATTGTAATAATTAATTATTTTATGAGTTATTGAGGTTGGCCATGTTGTTCCAATAGACACCACTTTTGTTGTGTCTAGTCTATTATAAATAAAGGTGATTTCCCCATTGAGGAAACACACAAGTCACAAGTCATTTGGAAATTTCATCAAGTACATCTTCTAGGGATGAAGTGTGCACCTCTCTTGGGCGCAAGTTTCAAGGTTGTACAAGAACCCTCTTATGTGAATTGGGGTTTTATGGTTGGGGGATCTTCTCTTGAGAATATAGCAAAGGATTGTTGGGTTTTCTTCCCTTGAGTAGAAGGGTTTCCCATGATATTTCTTGTGTTATTGTGCATGGTACTTCTTCTTGTGATCTTGGTTATTGCAACACTTGTAAATTGTCTAGTTGCATTTGTTTATGGTTCAAGTAAATGATCAAATGAAATAAACCTCATAATTGATCCCTACATAGTGAAAAATCAATAGTGAGGTGTGAGCCACGGAACTTGGAGTTGGTGAATTATGATCCTACATTTAGGGTTTCATTTGAGAAAGTTGGTTGCATGAGGTTATGTGAGAAAATTCAACGATATAATGCGCAGGTGACAAATGAGTTCGCCCTAAATTTCAATGTTGTCCAGATAAGGGTTGATGACATTACCTTCCAGGTATCAGAGGACACAATGGTTGCTACAACAAAAATTCAATTCTAGAGGGAGAAGTGGTTCAAAGGTATGCCTCTTGATCCAACGTTCTATATTGATTTCCTAAAACCTAAGTACAGAAAGAAGAGGTTCAGCACCACTATTCCAAGAGAATGCATACTGGAGCATTATGAAAGGTTGTTAAGAGTGGTCCAATGTTATTTCACTTGTGAGGTAATATTTGATAGGCTATACATTTACCACATAAGACTTCTTATACATTTCACAAGGAAGAACCCCTTGAATTTACCTTTCTACTTGTACAAAAGTTTAGGAAAAATGGTAGACATGGTACAAGCTAGGATTGATCAGCTTAAGTCTATTTTGTTTCATTTCTCCTTTCTCAAGTTGTTAGTGGTGGAAGAACTCAAGAAATCAAACAGAGACTAGGATTCTTTTTTACCTCAGCTAACATTTCTCTAGATACCAAAGGAGACACCCCCTCATCTACTAAGAAAGTGGCCTCTAGAGTCTCAAGTGGGAAAGAAAAAGGGTCTGCAAAATAGGGCATGGGGAAAGGTAAGGAGATTTATTATTCTTCACCAAGCCAGCCAGCTAAAAAGAAAGGTATAAGGATACATTTTGCTGATGAGGTGGAGGAAACACCAAGATTCAGTAGCCCAATTACAAGGTCAGTTGCCAAGAGATTTCATGTACCTTCCCTGCATACATAATGTTTTGATCATTTGTCTCAAGGAATGGATGAAGATCAGGTGCAGCCAGAAGAGAAATACCAAGTAATCAAGTAGCTACAAAACCAGCTTAAGGAAGCTCAACATGTCACAACTCATATTTTTTATGATAACAAGGAAATGAAAAGAAAATTGGCTGAGAAGGTTTTTGATATTCAAACTCCACAAGATGAAATAGGTTCAAAGAAGGAATCATCCTTAAATATTCCAGAAGCCTCTACAGAGAATGAAAGCAGGAAAAATATTAATGCTATGGATTTGATTAAACCTAAACCCCCCTTAACAATATCCTCAACCAAAAAGATAACCTCTAATTACAATCTTGCAAAGGAAACACTAGCACAAGGCCATCCTGCACCAGTTGAGAAGACTTATACTTCACCTAGAGAGAGTGAAAAAACCATCAAGTGGATACATAAGAAACTCAAGGAGGCTCAAGACCTAATCATTTGGCTCAAGGAGAGTAAAAGAGTATCATATATAAGGTTTCAGAGACACTTTAAGGAGTGTGGGCCAGCCATCAGCAATGCTTGTGCAACCCTCACAAATGCTCAGTCAAAATTGAGAAGGAATGCACTGTTTTTTAGGAAAGTGGGCAATTTGAAAAGGAAAAATATGTCATTAAGAAAGGAAAATAGTTCTCTCAAGATGAGGATGAAGGTTGCTGACGAAGCTAGAGGGAATTTAGAACTACTTGCAGAGGTTGTTGAGTTATAGGTCTCACATCTTCATAATTTTTCTTTTTGAAGAATCACAAATGATCAATTTTTTTTATTTTGACTGGAAAACTGCACTGTACAGAACTTGCGTAGCGATATCATGCTACGCAAGTGTTGTAGGTACATAGGAGGTTGAAGGACATTGGGAAATGATGGGTAAATGATATAGAAGTGATGTGGATCCTTCAAAAGTATTGCAGCCACTTCCTAAATGTATTTTGTTGAAGAAAACATTCACGCTTTGTAAATCTCGCTACACAATTGTTTTAGGTTGCAGTTACACAGTGTGCTACAACAGCTCGCTACAGAAAGAGGACAAGGAGATTTGTTAGCGCTCAAATCACTCCAATTTTTGTCTCCATATTTCCTAGGATGATTCACATTAGTTTCAATTTGAAAATATTTTGGAGAACTCTTTTTGTTAAAGAATATTGTATGCATTAATATGGTCAAGGAAATTTTGATATTTTTAGCAAGTAGTTTACAAGTTGTTATATTTTGATGTAATCAGATCCAAAATTATAGAACAATAGTGAAATTCAAATTATTTATCCTAGGAAGTTATTTTGCTTATATATTTGAGCATCCTAAATGTGCAAAGGGTTGGAAGAGACATAAAGGGATTCATTTTCATCATTGGTGATTTCCCTCCCACTTGTTAATGTTTTACCTCAATGACTGGTAATCAAGTGGTTTCTACCATGTTCAACATCAAATCATCTATTCACATGGCTAGATTAGTTGTGTATTGGGATTGGGACGAAGACCCTAGGTTGCGCACTCACTATGTTATGTGTTTTTCCCAGGCTGCGATGGATATCATTTGAGCATGTAAAATATTTTAGTACAATCATCGTGCTGACAATATTACTAATATATATATTGTCACGTAGATCCACATTATATTGATTTATGGATATGTTTTTTCATATCGTAGATCCATTGTGTATTTTTAGTGGCTGCAATCAATTCATTTCATGGAGGTATGGATCCACATTGTATCTTTGGTGGCTATATTATTAGTCATTATTTTTATGGATCCACAATGTATTGGTCGGAGGTAGTTCTTTGATTCATCTTGTATTCCGAGCATAGGTATGTCTGCCTTGGAAATGGAACATATATTAATATTGTTTGATGATTGTTTGCATCTTCTTCTAGGTTCTGCCACTCCAACACCCTTGCATTCAATAATTTGTAAAGTGTTTCCACCATCATTTTATCTTCTGACCTTACACTTTAGGGGGCATTTGTTACACACCAAAATGTCACATTTGTGTTTTGCACCCTAAGTGTTGAAAAGTGATGTATGCACCTCGGTAAGTGTTGTGTTCACTATTGCAAGTGTCATATGCACCTTCCAAAGTGTTGTATTCACTTTGTTAGGTGTTTCCACCCCTTGAAACCATCAAAATAGTTTTCCATGACCCCTAAGTCATATTGGATGAATAAACCCATCATTTCAAGGTCAAAACACACCTTTTTCTTGGAAAAATCGACCTTTGGGGGAATTTATTAAGGGTGGCACCCCCTTGGCCATGATGAGGGAGGGACATGGCACCCCCTTTTCCATGTTAGAGGAGTGTCATTGTTAGGATGGAACCCTGTCACTCACTTTGGGGGAGCTCCATTCTTGTTGATGGAAAAGGGGGATCCTCCACCTTATTCTATGGGCCAACTCTCTCAAGATGGGGTTGGTTATGTTTGACCCTCATGTTATGGCTTCACCTTAGGATATGATCCAAACCTCAAGAATACATATCCTCAACCATATCCTTCATTTTCTCATGGTGTTTGAGCCTCTCAAACCTATATATTGAAGGCATTTCCAAGATGAAGGGGGAAGTAATTAGTCAAAGAATCATCATTTTGATCTTGGTATATTCGTTCAAGGGGTTGGAAAAGGAGAACTTGGAGAGGTTTTTATAGCATCAATCATGGTTTGTAAGTATTCTATTTTTGGTTCTCATTGAATATACTTTGCATATTTCCTTCAAGCTTGTGTATTCTTTCATATGCTTATCTATTGTTGCTTTATATCTTCGTAAATGAATTTGTTTTTCCTAATCAACTAGAGTAGGAGATAGTTGTTTCTCTTTATTTCCCATTGCAAGTATTGAGTTGTGTCGGGGGGTTTGAATATCAAGCTCACATATTGGAAGCAGTGAGGACAAACTTCATAAAAAGGTACATCATACTCTTTCTCCCTCTCTCTTTTCGATAGGTTAAAATGAGTTTAAAGGGATATTAGTGTCCACTTGTCGTGTTTCTATATTGGTATAGAGGTTTAGTAATTTGTTGGCCCTTGACCAAGTTTTGAGAATCCTTGGTCATGATTGACCTATTTTGGGACTTCGACAGGCTGTCGAAGGCGAAGTGCAAGTCGAAGCATAGATCGCGGGATCTTGGTCCCTTTTTAGGGATTTTTGGGTTTTGGGCTATGTAACGGGTATGGGAATGTCGGCCCATGGGTTTACCCATGTTTAGGCCCTTTTTGTAATGTATAAATAGAAGTCTAGGAGAGATAAGAAAGGAGAAGGTCTTTTGGTACCTTGCTAAGTGCTAAGTGTTAAGTGCAAGTGTGGATTGTAGATGCTTCGTGCATATTGTGTGAGACTTGTAGAGCTAAGTGAAAGTGATTGTAAGAGACTATGGAAAGTCTTTGTTTTGTAACTCGGGGAAGGAGGATCTAGTGAAGTGCACGCAAATCTCCTGTCCTCTGCAGAGTAAGATCTCATGGATTTGTGCATGTAGAAGATTGACAGAAAGCAATAAAAGAGAAGAAGAGTTGGTGGACGTAGCCCCAAGCTGGGGGTGAACCACATATATCTCATGTTGTGGTTTCTTTGTTCTTTATTGTTGTTCTCTTGTTTATGTGATTAAATGATTAGTGCACTGATATATGCTTAGAAGAATCTAATATGATAGCTTAGTGTTGAATAATGTGAATGCATGCTAGATCTCATCTACGTTGATGTTCTTAGTGCTTGAATATATCGGATCTGTGTCAATACTGTGATGCTCTATTATTAGGGTTTATCTTCGTTGTAAACTAAGGCTGGATAGTAATCAACTATAACTTATAAGTTCTCTGTTAAGGTGTTGTAATCACATATCGGTGTCCCAGCTAAGGTTGCAGACACTGGAGTCCTGCAACCACCCCTACATCTACCTCGGGTGAGACTTCATTTGCTTCATAGGTGTTGCCGAAAGGGATGGTAGTTAGGGTTTTTTTGGTGTGCTCTTGAGAGTTGAACCCTAGGTTTTCCCCTGTGCCAACAAATGGTTCTGTTGCCAGGACCTGAAACTGTGATTGTTGGGAACTAAAGAAAAGAAATCTTTGTGCGTAGATCTGTTGCCCTAGTGTGTAGTATTCTAATTGACCTGTAAAGCTTTGTGCTAAGAAGAAAAGTCATATCTAAAGAAAAGAGGTAAGATCTTGAAGCTTTGTGCTTTGATAAATGTAAGAACAGTAAAAAAATTTGATTGAAAAGGTAAGATAAGTGGAAAATTTTATTTCAAAAGTATGAATCTAGGTATGTTTCATAAATTTTGTCCTAGCTTGAAAAATAGGGAACAGCTAGATGAAATAAGGTTTGATATGAGTATATTTGATAGAGATAATGAAAGATATCTTATTCCTATGCATAGAAAGAATGTTTGGACTAAAAAATGGATGCAAGACCCTAGAAATAATTTGTTGCATGATAGCTACTATGATCCTAGTGCGTAGTACAGGAAAGGTTGGGGATCATTTCAAAGAAAAATAAGATTAACTCTTTGTTACAGTTGCAGAAGACCAGGACATATTGCTAAGGAATTCCCTGGTAGAAGACCCAGTTGTCTTTGTTGTCAAGCTATGGATCATGAAGTTTTGGATTTCCCTAGAATGATTGCTAAGGTTGAAAGAATGAACATGAGACAAGAAAACCCTGATGAAGATCAAGAAACGGAGACCATGGCAGAACCCCAGAAAGAATCAGAGAAAGTATTGCTACAAATGAAAGAAGCCCTGAATGATCACAGAAATATCAACTTATCAGATAGCTTCAAAGAAAAAGATTGCATAGAAACATGAATAGGAGACTTTGACATTGACTGTGTTATGGATGAGGAAACACAGGTGAATATCATGACAGAAAGGACTTGGGAAATTTTAGGAAATCCTGCTATCATTCCTTCATTGGGGGGAATAGGATTATTTCGAGGAAATTTGATAACCCTATGTGGAAGACTCACCTAGATATCTATGAGTGCTCATGGAACTACGACAGAGGAAGATTTTGAGGTTGTTACTTTTATTGAGAACAACGCCCCATTTTCTATATTACTAGGAAAAACTTGGATTGAGAAAGATCGGGCGAGAAGAAAAGAAGAGAAAGTATTAGAACAGAAGAAGCAAGAACTAAGAGACTTCATGATGAAGAGGATAACGCACTTGATTGAAGAACATGAGAATAGATCAAAGTTGTTCAAAACCATAAACTTGGATGTCGAAGTGGAAAGAACACAAGAAGGCTCACCGAAGAGTAGAGAACCTACCCCAGACAGAGAAGAAGTATTGGCCTTGAACCCTACGAAATACCATCAATAGTGCGAACTTACTATGCTAAAATGAGATAAGAATCAGAATGGAAAGAGGAATATCGAGATAAAGATTACAGGGAAGAAGGTTAGAAAGCTCAGTAAGAAGAGAGAAAAGATAGAAAAGTTGCAGAAGGTTCCAGAAGGGACTTTGCAGAAAGAAGGCTTGCAAAACTGGAACTTCATCGGGATATCAGAATAGAGCAATATGGCACTTCTCCATGGAGAAGAAATATAGCCATTGAAAGCATTATAACCATTATCCTGACGCCTCGAACGGTTAGAACATCAGTTATGTCCTGAAATCTCGCCTTCGGACCGTTGGGACCACGCCGCAACGGACAAAACCGCATTGATGAAGGTGACCTCCTTATCCCTGTTGACCCTTCAAAAATGTATGATCATGAACTAATTGGCATCCTAGAGACCACTCACAAAAAACACGACACACTTGGAACCAGCAGAAGGAAGAAGACCGAAGAAGTACAAAACCTGAGCAGTGCATCAAATGAAACTGCTTCAGTATCACCTGGAAGAGTAAGTGATGACAAAGTATATAGAGAAGAGACCAATGGAAAAGCATATCAGCAAAATCAAGGTGAAGTAACACCACCTAGGGATCTTTTTGATGAGGTTGATCCCTCGAACAAAAGAAAGGTTTCCCCCATGAAACCCACCTCACAGAAGAATTCAAGAGAAAGAAAAACCACGATGTGAATCGTGCTCACGGTCGATGACTTCGACTTCATCATCGCAGTTATAGAAGATGCCTTGCAGGATGTCTTGTAGAAACACAAATCCAAGAAAGAAGATATGTACGACAGAATCGAGGTTGAACTCAGAGGGGTACAACAGGCCCTTCAATCTAGCCACGTAGTATCCACTTCACCCCCGCCATCAGAAGCACTAGATTTGGGAGACGAGCCTACCCAACTCTGCAGACTAGCAGATGCAACAAAAGCTCACCCTCATCGCACACAGTAAGAAATAGAACAGGCCATAGAGTCCCTAAAGCAAGTGCAAAAAGTAGTCATAGAGAAACACCAAGTTGCACAGCAGGAGAAGGTTTCTCTCCAAACAAAGTTTGAAGAGGAGAAAGCACAAATCCAGCAAGAGAAAGAGAAGTTTCTCGTAGAGCAGCTCGGAGTCAAATAAGTTGTTAGCAGAGCACTTCACTCTGTGACATGCTTAGAGAAAAAAGTGGAAGAACTAGTATAGCATCAAGTAGCACAGCTTGCGGAAGCTATCCTGTAGCTTCAACAGAGAATCACAGATCTGGAGTTACGGACAGTGCCTAGCACTCTGAAGGATGTACGAGATCAAAGAGAAGAAACTACTCGAAGCACAGTTGAGAATATCAAGTGCCTCACCATGGAATGTAAATAGCTAAGTGATCGCAGTGCCCAGATTTATGAGCGACTCACTGAGGATCCTGAATTGAAGGCACTAGAGTCATAGCTCCATTAGGCAAAGCAACAAGAAGAAATAGTACAGGCAAAGTTGAATCCCCTGTCAGCAGTCGATAGGATGAATCAATCCTAAGAACAGTGCATTGCTCAACAGTAGGTCCACACCATTCAGATCAAAGTCATGGAAGTGACTCAAAGGCTCCAACCAATACATGACGAGGCTTGCCAATTGTTTGCGAAGATTGAAGGCCGACGAGAAAAACTGGAGAAAGTTGTCACTGCAACTGAACAGTTCTTAGAGGGACCTGTCAATGAAAAAGTTATCCACGAGTTTGTCGAGAAGGAGGCCTTGGCGTAGCAACAAGTCGAAGCAGAACGACGCTTTTGAAGCAGATCTACCCAAATCAGAGTGACTCGGGATGAGTCATAGGTGAGTGTTGGGGGCATGTTGGCCCTTGACAAAGTTTTGATAATCCTTGGTCATGATTGACCTATTTTGGGACTTCGACAGGCTGTCGAAGGTGGAGCGCAAGTCAAAGTGGAGATTGTGGGATCTTGGTCTTTTTTTAAGGATTTTTGGGTTTTGTTCTATGTAACGGGTATGGGAATGTCGGCCCATGGGTTTACCCATGTTTAGCCCATTCTTGTAATGTATAAATAGAATTCTAGGTGAGGTAAGAAAAGAGAAGTTCTTTTGGTACCTTGGTAAGTGCAAGTGTGGATTGTAGATGCTTAGTGCATACTGTGTGAGACTTGTAGAGCTAAGTGCAAGTGATTGTAAGAGACTGTGGAAAGGATTTGTGTTGTAACTCGGGGAAGGAGGATCTAGCGAAGTGCGTGTAGATCTCATGTCCTCTGCGGAGTGAGATATCATGGATCTTTGCATGTATAATATTGACAGAAGGAAATAAAAGAGAAGAAGAGTTGGTGGATGTAGCCCCAGGCTGGGGGTAAACCATGTATATCATGTGTTGTGGTTACTTTGTACGTTATGGTTGTTCTCCCGTTTATGTGATTAAATTCTTAGTGCACTGATATATTCTTAGAAGAATCTAATATGATAGCTTAGTGTTGAATAATGTGAATTCATACTAGATCTAATCTACGTTGATGTGCTTAATGCTTGAATATATCGTATCTATGTGAATATTGCGATGCTCTGTTATTAGGGTTTATCTCTGTTGTAAACTAAGGTTGGATATTAATGAACTATAATTGCTAAGTGCTCTGTGTTAGAAAAATAGGACCGCAGAGAAATAACATAAAAAAAAATGCGGAAATAAAACACAGAAGACACACAATACAAGAGAGACACATATTTACGTGGTTCACCAAGTGTGGGCTACGTCCACCAGAGAAATTTCCAGGTCCATCCTTTATTATTATCCAGCAAATGAAGGGATACAACCTACAGCAAAACCTGTTGTAACTTCCTCTTCTTTCTCTCACAATCTCCTCTCTCAAAATACAATATTCACCATCCTACATAGCTGTAATACATTTCCCTCATAAAAGAGGGTTTCCTTCTAGGGAAAAAAACCCTAACATAATCTCTACCATTAGATATGCAACCTTATAATGAACGGTCCAGATTTACAATGAAATTACAATATACTTTTACAAGGCAATTTTTGCTTCGGGGGCTTCGCCCCCGAACCTCCGCTTTCCCCCAGACCCCCCAGCCAGGGGGATAGCCCCCTCGGACCCCACATAGGGGGTACCCCCCCTCTGCACTCCCCAACATGGAAGAGTGTACATACTTCTGGGGTGTAAATACTTCATGGGGTATAAACATAGTTGAAAGTAAAAGACCTATAAATCAGGAAGATAATCGGGCTCCACAACCAACAATCTCCCACTTGGAGACTGATCTCAAAAACTCCACCGTTGTTGTATATGCTGGACTCTGAACCTTCTTGGACCTGGAAAATTTCTCATTTTCATATTCGTTCTTGAAGACCAACTGAAACTGAGCAGGAACTCAGTTTCTCCCTGGTTACTCCCTTTGTTAACATGTCTGCAGGATTTTGGCTAGTGTGTATCTTTTCTAGCTTCAATTTTCCATCTTCCAAGGCGGATCGTATGAAGTGGTACCTCAAATGTATATGCTTAGTCTTTGAATGGAAGGTTGAGTTCTTTGCAAGGTGAATGGCACTCTGATTGTCACAGTACAACTTGTTGTTCCCCTGTTTCTTTCCCAATTCCTCCATAAACCTTTGTAACCAAATCATTTCTTTACTAGCCTCTGTATCAGCAACATACTCTACCTCTGTTGTTGAAAGTGCAACAACCTTTTGCAGTTTCGAAATCCAACTTACTGTTGTTCCACCTATATTAAAAACATACCATGTGGTGCTCCTTCTGCTGTCTTTATCACCTGCCATATCTGAATCAACATATCCCTGTAGAAAAGTGTCTGAACCTCCAAAACATAATGCATGTGTATTAGTACCTCTCAAATACCTGAGAATCCACTTTACTGCCTCCCAATGTTCTTTACCTGGATTGTTCATATACCTGCTCACAACTCCCACTG
>JASDQU010880323.1:25796-48515 GCA_032191745.1 Picea mariana
GGAAAAAACATCTTTAAATTGTCTGAGTAGGTCCTTATACTTGCCTTTTATTTCAGGGGGGAGGAGTTTAGATATTTTAACCATCCTGGACTCTTCTTTAGTTCCTATGTCACAATCCTCAACCTCTTCTGGTTGGGGTTGTAAGGTAGATTTTACAGGTATGTCGTTTTGATCAAACAGTCTTTCTAGAGGGATCAGTCCTCTTGGAATCTGGTTATTTTTTAGGACCAACATGCGATGATTTTCGATTTTGTCTTGGAAATCTTGAGGGTCATCCCCTTCTTGCATGATCCATATATGGTCGTTCTGATTTTCTTGATCCGCGTGAGTTTCAAAAAATTCGCCTACTGCTTCAAGAAACTTCTTAATTTGTTCATCATCCTCAAAAACCTGCCAGCACTGGATATTATCCGGTATAGATGGTCTGTGTCTTATCTCTATGTGATACTTCAATTTAAAGGTTGTAGGAGGAGTGAAAGTTGAAGCTGCTTTATCTAATGCATCAGCTTGTAAGTTTTCTATGCGTGGCATGAAGTGGACATTTACAGACAAGAAAAAGTTTTCCATTAGATCCCAGGCACAATTTCTGTATGATCTTAATCTGGGATGTTTGGCCTTGTATTGCCAATTATTTGTTTGACTATCGACTCTGCATCTCCGTATACCTCTAGGTTTTTTATTTTTAGCATCCTGGCAGCCTCTAATCCTAAGACCAAGGCTTCATATTCACATACATTATTAGTATAATCTATATCCCATTGTAGTCTGTAAGAAAAAGGGACAACAGACCTTTCTTCGGGTGCCACAAAAATCACTCCTGTACCAGCTCCTTTGCATGACAAGGCACCGTCAAAAAACATTTTCCAGATACTGGTGCTACACATATCCTCGGTCATGTTACCTGACTCTTCATGCTCTATATTGTTTTCCTCTGTGCAACCATCTAAACCGTCGTCAAAAGATAAGATACAATTTCCTAAATCTTGATCTTCAATGTAAATAGGGAAATTGTTCGGATTTTGAGGGTCGCTTACTGTATATTCTAACCTCGTCTCCCTGTACAGCTGAGTAAATTGCCCACCAAACATAGGAATCATGGTGTACATCATATCCAGTTGAAGAGAAGCCCCTAGCTTGGTTCCCTATGACCTAGACAACAGTAAGGCGTACTTGGGGGGAATATTAACAATGACCACATCCATCAAGACGCTCTTAACTGGGACTTGTGCTAGGGTGACTACTAAATCCTTTATCATTCCCATGCTCTTAACTTTTCTCGAATCAAATGAGTAAAGATCTTTGTAAGGTCTGGTGATCTGGAGGCCCAATCTGTCCATAATAATTTTAGGCATCACGTTATGTGAGGCTCCAGAGTCCAGCATGAAATTATCTAGCAGTTGATCGTACACGTTTAAGGTGATATAAAAGGGAGCAACAATGTCTCTGGCTCCTTCAAAATGTAGACCAAAAGTGATGTTGGGCTTATCATATTCCAGGTTCAAAACGTCAGATTGACTTTCTAGCTCTGAAATTCCTATCACTTTGGTAATCTTCTTTCGATAAACTGGGTTTTTCGCTAACTCTACCAGAGGAATTGGTATCTTAATTTTATTTATCTCGTTTTCGAAACTGAAAACTCCACTCACCTTGTCTGTTTCTCTAGTTGGGACTTCCGAATCCTTCTTTTCCAACTTATTTGTCTGGACTGCCTTATTACTCATGATCTTGGTTAAAGGTGTATTTGTATTAGCTACTTCGGTTTCCTCTGTTTGAGTCTCAACCTTCTCTACCTCGGGTTCTTGCGCATTTACTACTTTCGCTTTGCTGTTAGGTAACACGGTTTCTTCCGGGGTAGGCTCATAAGTTTGACCTCTTGGGAGAATTTTCTTAGGTTGAGTAGTTGAAATGGGCTTACTCTTAGATCTCAAGTTATGCCTAGGTTGGACCTTAGCCATTATCATATCGGTTTCTTCTTGATAACTACAAAGGTCAGTATAATCTCTTTATTCACCCTTAATAGATGATTGTTGAGTGTTTAAAGATTTTTCATAATCCTCTCTAGTCAGATAGGGTTGTGTGCAGTCATCACCCAAGTTCGTGACATCATCATCTAAATCTCCGAAATCTTGGAGATCATTCCCTCCTATAAAATTTTCGTTCTTTAGGGGAGTTTGTATTTTCTGATCTTCATTTTTTACCTGTCTTTGATGGTTTGGGGGATTGGGATTCCTCCTGAAATCCTTTTTGGTGAAAGAATCGACTTTGGCATGTTCTAGCTCCATCCTGGATATATTATTAGATAGCTCCTTAATTATCCTGTCCATATCGTCTACTTTGTCATCTGTGTATCTATTAGACCCTGACGGGGCCGCTTGTTCTCTAAAGCATCTAGTTTCTCGGTTTCCCACTTCTACTTTAGCTTTTAACTTACCAAAAGCCATCATATTTGAATCAATTTCTATGGCGTCATCTTGCATTTAGTTTAGAGTAGCTCCCCTTCTTTCCCGTAAAAGAAGTGCAAAATCTGGTTCAAAAGCCCCCGCGAAAGTTACTTTGGCTGCGGGTTGGGACGGTTTAACCTCCGCTGGGATTTTGTTATACAACTTATTGAATCTTTGAATAAACTCCATAACTGTTTTTGAATTCTTTTTTCTTAAAGACCCAAAATCAGTTAAATAGTATAGGTGGTCATTTCTTTCGCCCCATTGTCTAAGGAAAGTATCTTCCAAGGCATCATAGGACAAGATAGATCCTGCAGGTAGACTCTGAAAGCAAGGTCGGACCTGACCTTTGAAGGTTTGGATGAAAAGCCTTGAATACACATCTTCATGTTCAAGACCTAGGATGTCTGCGAATTGATCAAAGAAATTTATGTGTTCGGCCGCGGTCAGATATCCTTCCCCAATGAATTTTGGCAATTTTTTTATATAATTTTCGGGAAGGCCGTGCAGAGGAACGGGAAATACCAAAGGAGCGTATCTTGCTTCCACTTTAACAAACACTCTGGGAGGGGGGACAGGCCCTTGACCTCCAGCTCCTCCCTTAGGAGCACCTCCACCTCCTCCTCCAGGAGGACCCCCACCACCTCCTCCGACAACCCCTCCACCTCCCCCTCCGGCGGCTACCATTGTTATTAGTGGAAAGTTGTAAAGGGGGTTTTGGAATATTAAAAGTGAATCTTTACTTTCTTTGTGGGATGAAAAATATGAGGATGATTGGTAAGGGATGCGAGGGCTTGGCTCTTCGAACTTGCAAGATATGTAATCAGGGGAACCAATGGGTGTGGGAACTGGGTGTGTGAAATATTCTTCGAGACTGGGTGAGGTCGCGAAATTTAACTGAAGATTTGACGATATATCGACTGTAGATGAATTTTCTACAGGGCTTTTTCCTTTGTGTACTACGGAGGTTATCGGATGGGTTTCAATTCTAAATTCGAAGAAGTTTGATGCTAGATCCTTAGTGTCGAAAAGAGGGTTGCGTGAAGTTGAAGGTTCAGAAGAACTCTTGGTCTTTATTTGTGAGTATTTAAGCTCATAGACTGCAGGGGTCGTCTTAAGAGAGCCTCTCGCCTTTAAATTTTCTCAGGATTGGTAACAGGTGTGGTCTGTTTACCATCCGGGTTTTTCCTGGTATTCCTTCGACCGGATGCCAGCTTACTAATCGTGGAGTCGCCAAGTGAAAGATTGGAAATCCTTTAAAAGGTGTGCACTCTTTGTTCACTATCAAAGGGTGACACTTTCAATGAAAAATGTCGTTTTCCCAGGGAAAAAGATTTCGTAACTTCGGTCCCCGACAACGACGCCAAAAAGATGTTGTTCCAGAGTCTGTACTTAAGGCTTAGAAGTACAATGTCTAGGCATCCGAAAGTGAGTAAGGGGTAGAGAAGGAGGAAATGTCAACCTTCGGCAAGGAAATCTAGGGCTGATTTCTAGGTTGTTGTCTAGCTTCCAACAGTTCCTAGATGTTTATGTCCCTTTTAATCGCTTCCCACGAACGTTCAAGTTCTACTCAAGTAGTCGTTGTTTTAATAATAGTATAAAAAAGGTTCAAGGCAATATGTGTTTGATCTGATAGTCCAGGTTCGATATTAGGTTGTCTTGTCACAAGGACAGTCATAGAGGAACATAATGATAAGAAAATCTCAAAACTTTTTTAGATGTTGTCCTGATTTCGGTCGTATAAAGGAGAGTTTATATCTCCGGTAGTGGAAATAGGGTGCAAACCAAAGGCCCTTTCCCATAACTGAGTTATATTTTAATAAATGTGTATGAGGTGTAAGAAAACATTAAGCTGTCTATCATGTAAGGCTCCTATCAAGGGAGAATATCACTTGTAAACAGAGGAAGAAAAAGATAAAGAAATAACCTGATGAAGCATAATATATATATAGAAATCTAAAATGTTCACTGGTCTTATACCTGCTGATAGTCGGTACAGAGGAAAAACGGTAAACAATATAGAAAACTAAAATTAATTCACTATAGTAGAGGTTGCACTAAATTATAGTGAAACATTCATTAGATACATATATGAAATGAAATTGAATATGAAATACCAGGAAACAAACTCATAACACAGTCGTGAAGGAATCGAGAATCTTCGGATTTGCTTTGTATTAACTCTTGAGGGAGAAAATATCTATTACAATCGACCCAAAAAGGTCCAGCCTTTGTTCCTTCCTTCTATTGTATATTTATACAGATTTACATATGATGGAATCTCAATCGTTCCAGGATTTTCAGTTACAACAAGAAGAAGATCAATCGTTTCATTTCTTTATCTCTGTCTTTATTTGGTACCAGAAGCCTGCCCCTTTGCATGCTCAGTACAAGTGACACATTTTTCCACCAGCTGAGATATCAACCTAGAATGTTCCACTTGACAATTGGCCTAAAAAATATAACAATCTCTAACTAATTCTGGTAACCTTTCTTCCATTTGTCGGTCTAGGGTGTTGATAGTGCACAATCACACACTTGGTTTAATAATCCATTTATCTATTTGAACCATGTTTGCTAGAGTTACTTGTGAGACTTCGGCTGAATCTGTTTCTTCTTTCTCATTTATATCAAGCGAGAGTTTCTCCATATTCATTTGGATCAGTGTCTCAGCATTGCTCTCACTATCAATGCATAACATATTTTCATCTATAGAACCAAAAGCCTCTTCACAGGATTTCCTTACCTTATTGGCTTGCAATTTGCCTTCTGATATGCCGCGTTCCCATTCTTTCAATAATATATTACCTCGGGTCTATTCCGAATTGGAAAAATTAGAACTATTTGCCGATTTTCTGTTTGTTGTAGCTATTACAGCCTCTTGAAATGCGACCCGAGCAGCTCCAGCTTCTCTCTCTCTGATAGATAAGTTTTCCAATACTTGATCAATAAGCAGGCAGTTGTCCCGAATCGTCTCTACCTTGGCAAGTAAACTTCGCTGGGCTTCAGAAACTCTACTCCGAATCTCCATAGCCTGGGACTGGGATATCCCGATATTTATAACTTGGTTTTTGGCGAGCTCTAATCTAACCTGTAGCTTCCCTATCAAGTCTCTTTACTGGCCTACCTGTATTTGACTGGTTTGAGCTACCAGCTCTGATTGTTTGAGCTTAGCTTTGAGCAACTCGATTTCCTTTTTATCAGCCATTCTTGCTTGTTCTATTCCTGTATTCGCCTGGTCCTTGGCATCTTCCTCTGATGTGGCTAGTTTAGCTTCTAAGGTTTCGATGAGGCGATTTTTTCACTTAAAATTGGTTTACCGTAGCAAATGCTCCTAATGTTCTGACTATTTCTGTCGCAAATTCTTCTTTCTTCATATCTTTCCCGTCGGTCAACACCGTAATGTTTTTGGCTGTTGATCCTACTTCTTGATAAAATTCTCTTTTTACCACAGCTTTTCTCCTTTTATCAAAAAAGAACTCATTTGGAGGGAGCTCTTCAATCCTTATAGGTCTCAATTCTTCATTGAAAATCCACCCTGCGTCTATGTTCCCTTTAGTTTACTGTAAGGGAGTAATGGAGGCGATGTGATCTCCGATTTTCTTAGCTGATTGGCCTAGAGTGGCCACTGGAGTCATCTTTTTCGGTGGATCGAGAGTTTTCATTTTTGGTTTTGGGCTCCCAGTTTTCTCTTCCCTGTCCTAGTGTTCTTCTTGTCTGGGTGCTGAATCTTTGGATCCTTCGGCTTCTTTTTGCTGCACCTCTACTGTTATTGGATTCTCACCCCGCAATATTCGGGGAAGACAACTCCGCCGATGTTCTTGGAATTTTAAAACATTGGCCCTCTCTTCGGGCGCTAGGGCTTGTATCCGAGCCAAAACCTCGACATAAGATCTCGTGCCTTGGAAAATGTCATCCGAGGTCGAATTTTCATGCTCAAACCTTTTAAGCCCACAACTGGCTAAGTGATTACTTACGACCCTATGTGGATCGTGCTTCTTGAATTCAACATGGACCAATTTCAGGTCTTCCAGGGCTATTGCCTCAACTTTATCATGCCCGAAATCTAACAAAGAATAGGAATTTAAATGAATAGGAAAAGGTGTCCATACCTTCTTAGAATATCCCTTAAGTTCCTTGCTTACGCCATCGATTATGATTTGTTTGGCAATCTCACGACAAACCAGCCTATTGGGTATGAATAATGTGTTAGAAAAAACAGGACCGCGGAGCAATAAAATAAAACAAATGCGGAAATAAAACACAGAAGATACACAATACAAGAGAGACACAGATTTACGTGGTTCACCCAATGTGGGCTACAAACACCAGAAAAATTGCCAGGTCCTTTCTTTATTATTATCCAGCAAAATGAAGGGATACAACCTATAGAAAAACCCGCTATAACTTCCTCTTCTTTCTCTCACAGTCTCATCTCTCAGAATATAATACTCTCCAACATACATAGCCGCAATACATTTCCCTCATAAAAGAGGGTTTCCTTCTAGGGAAAAAAACCCTAACATAATCTCTATCGTTAGATCTTCGACCTTATAATGAACGGTCCAGATTTACAATGAAATTATAATATACTTTTACAAGGCAATTTTTTCTTCCGGGGCTTCGCCCCCGAACCCCTGCTGGGGGCCCGCTTGCCCCCAGACCCCCCAGCCGGGGGGATAGCCCCCCCGGACCCCGAAGAGGGGGTACCCCCCCTCTGCACTCCCTCGCATGGAAGAGTGTACATACTTCTGGGGTGTAAATACTTCATGAGGTATAAACACAGCTGAAAGTAAAAGACCTCTAAATCAGGAAGATAATCAGGCTCCACAACCAACATAATGGTAAGGCATGCAAAGAAACAGAAGTGCCAAAAACCCTGAGATATGAAATTTTTTCTTCCACGTACCAGTCGGCTATACTGCTCAGATTTACCATGATACTATCTGAGATCTTGGGTGGCGGGTGGCCGAAGATAGTGACATGCAGCGGTACCATTACCCAGTTAAAGATTTCATACACAAAATCTGAATCTTTGTTTTCCCACAGCTTTGAATGGTATACGTGGATGGGATCAGCCTCTGATGGAGTCCAGCTCCAACTCATTAAGGGAAAAGGCATCAGAAAGCACATGGCGTCCATGATATATGTGGACATAAAAAATGAAGCGATCTTTCCGCTCTCCTTCTGCTCTCGATACTCTGTAACTCGACTAGTCAAACTATCAGATAGTAGTTTAGCCAAGTTGAAGGAACAATCTTCGGCGACTGTATGGATTAGAGGCACCCACTGAAGGAAAAAATGTGTGGTGTCCTCTCTCCCATATAATCTGCAGGTCATCATAGCTACATATTTGAAATGTGGTTCCAGAGAAGATATTGAATATACACCATTACTGTCCGCCCTGAACTTCGTAGGGTGTGAAACCCAATCTTTGATTAAACTAGACATACTCTTGTCATATTGCTCACATTCCTTTTGTTTAAAATTTTCAAGGAATTTGGCATTGTATGTAAAGTCTGACACGGTAGGCAACTTGTACATCGCTTGTAATTGTTCGGGTCTGAAAGTCCCAATAGTGACTCTCTTCTCGTTGACGATGGTTTTGGTTGGTATATCTACATGGTCTAATGCCCACCAGACCATATCGTAGTAAGGGAGCAGACGTGGCCTAGACGATGATCTTATATTTGGTGCTTAGGTTGTCTTTTTCATTGTCACTAGAATCATCCGAACCATCTACAAATTCAGACTGTAGAACCTCAGAAATATATGACCAGGTCCTGACAGAGTTGACACTTTGAGGTGAAGTATCATAAACTTTGTCTGAACCTTGTCCTGAAACCTCAACAGTGGCTTTAGATGCTTTTCGCGGGGCCATGGCGGGGGATTCTACTTTAGCTCTCATGCGATAAAAATATGTATACATACAGAAATTAGTTTGCTCGAGAAAAGTTTACTCTGCGTAGAATAGAAATGAAATTTGTGACAACAAATAAAAGATCCATGTCTTCGACCATTTAAAACTAGGTCGTCCTTAGGAACAGAACGGTCAAATCGTTCTTAAATATAAATTTAGCAATAAAAACCAAATCCTTACTTGTCCATTCGCCTCATTTCGAATTAATGTCATAGATTTTGACAGTTCGTAATGCAAGTTGGTGCAAGGAAAGTTTAAAATTGCCTCATAGACTGTGCATATTAATTTTCATATTAATACATTGGAAATGTTGGCTTAGCTTAATTAATCAGGCCTTTTTAAATGTTAATTAATCTTTCGGCATTCGCCTGATCGGGAGTTTTCACTTTAATCCTTTAAACCTCTAAAACTCGAGATTGCGATAATTAGCTTTGGTTGATAAAAATCGTAACCCAAATTAAGTGTTTAATTAATTACGTTTTTATTTATATCGCGACTTTGCGTTTCGGGGCTTCGAAGGTATAGCTTCCAGGAGGCTCGTATGCCGAGTTGCGAAATCACGATATCACGATGATATGATCTAATTAAATTGGAAGATAAAATTGGATTAAGTATTTAATTAATTGCATTTTTATTCATATCGCGACTTCGCGACTCGGGGATTCGAAGGTGTAGCTTTTGAGGGAAAACATGCCGAGTTGCGAATTCCCAACAGAGCTTAACCGTGGCTAAACTTTTTACCTTTAATATTAACTTGGGTTACTAAAACAAGAATCTCATGGTTTTGTCTATCGGGGTTATGACGGTAAGACTTTTGGAGCTAGCAAACGCCGAGACACGAAATCCCAATGATGCTTAACTGTGGTTTAGAGTATCTTTATTCTCGGTACTGATCTGAGTAAACTTTTTTAAAACTATTTTGCCGTTTTGCCCCTCGGGACTTGTAAACTATGTAAGCTATATCTTCCGACATATGACATCCCGAGGTAAAAAAAAAGAAAAAAGGAGAGACTCGTTTAAATGATTTAAAAAAAAAAAAAAATCTTGCCTTAAGAGTATGATAACCATCGCTGCTTGCGTGATGAGACTTCTGAGATTTTGGGGAAAATAAAGGAAAATACCAAAACCAGCTTTCGATTTCAAGCATTAACATATAAAATTTTAAAAAAGTCTAAAACAAACAAAGGCGGCTTCAACAATAGGCATAGCCTCAGCCCATTTTGTAAAGTAATCGATAACGACGATTATATAATTGTGCCCACTAGCTGAGGTAGGATTACACTGCATGAAATCAATACCCCATTTGGAAAAGGGGTCGATGGAAATAACAGGATGCAGCGGAGTAGGGTGGGTGCGTGCCCTTTTTTTTTAAAACTTTGCAGGGTGGGAATTTTTTGACTGCCTCAATACAATCTTTAAAAATTGAGGGCCGAAAGTAGCTGACACGCAAAATTTTCTGAGCTATAGCCATCCCAGAAAGGTGACTGCCACATGCTCCAAGGTGACATTCATTCAGAACACGTTCAACCTCTTCATGAGTCAAACATCGTTGAAGGATAGTATTAATACCACGGCGATACAAAGTGTCGTCGATGATAAGGTAACGACAAGAATGGTGACGAATACGTCGATGTTATTCACGAGAGATATCAAGCTGAAAACGTTGGGTTTGGAGATAAAGGAGAATATCTCCATACCAAGGATCAGACATGCTAATGAGGAACAGAGTTTCATCAGGGAGAAATCTCTGGGCTCAGTATCTTCATCGGTATGGGGAAGGTCGCAGATAAGCTCCGCAAACACCAAGGATTTTTTGGCTTTGAACTTAGCAAATTTGAGATTGAATTCCTGAAGGATGACGATCCATTTAGAATATTTTCCCCCAAGAACTTGACGTGTCAAAATATGATACATGGGGTTGGAGTCCATAATAACGGTGATGGTGCGTAGCAAGATGTAGTGGCAAAATCTCTGGACATCGATGACGACTGCCAGAGCCAACTTCTCAACATGTGAATATCAAAGTTTGGGTCCATATAGACTTCTTCTCATATAATATATCACATGTTCTTCACCGTTGGGGTCCTTTTGAACTAACACCATAGAAATAGTGGAAGTAGAGGTAACTGAGTAAAGGATATAGTCCTTCGTATAATCCAGAGGATGCAACAAAGGTGCGTTGGTCAATGCATGCTTAAGAGCATCAAAAGATCATTGAGCAGTGTCATCCTAGATGAAAGGGGTGTCTTTCTGCAACAATCACATGAATCCTTTATTAATCTCAGTGTAGTTACAAATGAAATAGTGAAGAAATTTTTCTTTCCCTTGCAAACTTTGGAGCTGGGTCAAATTATTAGGTGGGGGTAAAGCCAGAATAACTTTAATATTTAATGGATCCACCTGAATCCCATCCTTAGAGACTACGAAACTGAGGAGTCGACCGTATTTGACAACAAAGATACACTTATGTGGGTTCAAATGAATACAGTAGAACCGACATCGAAGAAAAATACCCTGTAGATGACCAATATGGTCTGATTGACTGGATGAGTGGGTAGGTAAATTGTTGAGGTAAGGCTCCACAATATGCTTGATGTCGTGGAAAGCATATGACATGGCCCGCTAGAATGTAGCACTAGCGTTTTTTAGACCAAACGGTAACTTTCGATAGGCGAAAGTTCCCCACGGGCAGATGAAGGATGTCTTATGCTGATCAATCGGTAAAATATCAATCTAGTTGTACCCTGAGAAACCATCCATGAAAGAGAAAATCATGCTACCGATGCAATTATCAATGATCTGGTCGATGAAGGGCATAGGGTAATTGTCCTTCAGACAAGCCTTATTGATATCCCTATAATCAACGCAAACACAAATGGTCCCTTGTTTCTTGGCGACCAGAACAAGGTTAGAAACCCATTCCGTCAAGGGGACAGGATAGATGAAGCCAGACTTCAAAAGTTTTTCAACTTCTGCCTTTATAGCCATGGTTTTCTTGGGACGAACCGGGCAGAGTTTCTGTCGAACAGGTTTAACACCTGAGTAAGTTTTAATTTCATGCACAATGATCGACGGGTCAATCCCTAGAATTTTCTCGTAGCTCCAAGCGAAGACATTGCAAAATTCTTTGAATAAGGCGATATAAGAGACCACCTACTCGGGCGTACAATTAGCACCGAGATTAACGTTTTCCACAACACCTTCTTTGATCGAAATATCAATAATGACTGTGGTAGAAATGTTGCCTAAATTCCCCTCAGAAATAGTATCCTAGGTAAGTATAAGAGATTGTGGAGAATCAACAACATCGGGAGGAAAGATAGAACGTATATCTTCTTGCATTTCTTCGAGAGGTGGAAGAAAAGAAGAGCGATGGTGGTTATTGTCTCAAGGCACGTTGTCAATGCTAAGCATTTCCATGATAGATTTGTCGTAAGGAAAAATTTGGGAAATGTAGTCGAAAACAGAAGACAAGGAATTCAACCAGGATGGACTCGAGTAGGTATCGGGGGCCAATAGATGTTGGTCGTCTGAAGAGGGAGAGGCAGATTGGATAGCAGTGTATGATGCCTCGACTGGACTAGGTGACATGGTGTCACCTAGTGCATTGAATTCCAGAGGACTAGGTGCAATCCAAGGGTTAGATGATTCCAAAGATTGATAAACCATAGTCGAAATCATATTGACGGTGGAAATATGATGTGTGGTAGGTGGAAGTGGTGTAGGGAAAGTACCCATAAGGCTAGAATCTTTCAGCAAGCCAACACCAACGCTTTCATACGTGATCTTCTGATCTCCCAAGAAAGGAATATTGCTGGTAGTAGGAGCGCGAGCATCGGGTGTATAGAATTCGAGTTGATCGATAGTGACAATTTTGCCTTGATGAGGAAATTGTACACATCGAAACACCAATGAAGAAATGACAGTAATAGCATAAAACCAACTTCTTCTGAGTCACAATTTGTAATCAAGGGGAGCATCAACCACCTCGACGTCAACAGAGATTGTTTTTCTACCCAACTGAACAACTAAGGACTGTAAAACTCTGTGAGGATGAAAACCTCGCCCATCGAATGCGTGTAACATCGTAGGGGATTTGTTAAGTGTGGGTGATTTTAAACGTGATATTGTTGGATGACTCAGAATCAAAAGTGCCAATGGAAGCCAAGAGCGTTCTACGTTGACTTGGGCAGTGTTGTAGAACTTCTAACACAGACATAGCACATGGTGCTTGAGCCAAATCTTAAACAATGTTGTAGTTTTAGGAGACACATGAACTAGGATTAAAAGTAGATTTAAGGATAGTGCTCTGAGGAGGGCGTAATATAGATTCAAATGAAGGTTTCTCTATCTGAAGTGATCCGTACGGAGGACTAACAAATGGAGGACTGACGGAGGATGGTGATGGATCCGATGAAGAACCGTTAGTGACGTTGGCTTTGTCAGGTTTAGTTGGTGTGTCGTATGTCGTAGAGAGAGTGGTTAAATCAATCCCATTAAACATATAGATATGGGAACTTGTCGAGGCTTCATCATGCGGAGAATGGCTAGAACTACCCCTAGGAGAGGGGGTTTGAGCAACCATGGATTGTTGTTGTGGAAAAGGCTGAGTAAGCACGGTGGGTTGGGAATTTCCTTTAAAAAGTTTGGCCACTTCATCGTGATGTGGAAAGTCTTGAGTGTAATGATCGTCACCACAAATGAGACATGGGAACTTCGGTTTCCGTTGTGGTTTCTTTTCGGTAGCAGGCGTTTGAGTTTGAGTTTTCGGTTTTTCATTGTTATTATTCTTTTTTGGTTTATTTTTTTTCTTCTTCTTACCTCTGGATTGTTGTGAAGGGGAAGATTGAACTGCATTCACCTCAGAGATTTGAGTTTGGGGGGAGGTAGAGGAGAGTGTGTTCGAACTGGGAGTAGGTGTCGAAGCAGACTACTATGTCGTTCTAGTCGACTAAGAAGTAGATTAGGTTTTGACGGAGCTAATAACTCCATCTCCATGTGATGTGGATGAAGTCTTAGTTGGATCGGTAGTGGCATGAGTAGCATTTGGGATAAACTCATGCAAAGTACCAGCTTGTGAATAAACCAAATCTAAGTACTAAGCCCGAGCAATGGCCTCTTCCTCGGTGACTACACCACCCATGGCGACATCATGAGCAATGGGGGGTAAAAGTGATTTAGTAAACCATTCTGCCAATAAATGGCCAAGAATGATTGCTTTGATCAACCTTCGTCGTCGTCTCCACTCATGAATATGATCAAAGATATGCACGGAGTTCATCTGATGAAGGGAGGTCAAGAGTTTGGTACCTGTCTCGTATCGAATGGGTAGATGAAAGTGCGTGAGAAAGGACATGACAAGGGAGTTGAAATCTTGGAAAGAACCACGTCGAAGTTCGATATACCACTTGGCTGTAGAGCCCGTAATTGTTCGTTGGAAAAGACACAAATGTATATAATCGTCCATTAAGGAGTTTAATGAACACCATAAATGGAAGGTCATCACATGGTTATTAGGATCTTCTCCAGATTTACCGTCAAAATTTGGAATATCAGAAGGTAATTTAGCAGGAATCACTGGCCAATAACAATAATGTAGTATAGGATCATTGGTCAAACGAGACAAGTCTGGGAGATCCAGAGTCGCAAGAAACAATAGATGCCGGTTAACTTGAGGGTGATACTGATGTGGCATAGGGACACCAGTAGAACCGTAAATTGGGTTAGGTGGATAATTGTATCCAGTATGTCCTCCTACATACAGTTGTTGCTGACCAGTATAACCAGGATTTGATGAAGGTTGAGAAGTAGTTTCATAGGGAGGATAACCTGATGGGTTCTGAAGATTGTAAGATGGATGGTTTACTTTCCCATAAGGAGGATAATTTTTTTTTCCTGGAAGTGGGTAAGCAGTCGATCTCTGAGGCGGATGCGTGCTATCCCCATGGGGAAGATAAATATTAGACCCATGAGAATAAGAAGGTTGTTGTTTTCCTTGAGGATTTTTTCCCCTAGAGAATAACGGATTGCTCGGAAAAGGAGTGTGCCAAGGGTTTGAGGTCACATTCTGTCCATATAATGGGTAAAGGACTCCAGTCTGAGGTTTCCCTCTAAATGGAGGTTGCCCCCCAAATGGAGGTTGCCCTCCAAATGGAGGTTTCCCGCCAAATGGAGGTTGCCCTCCAGTGGGAGGTTGAGTGCCTAAAGGGATCTGGGAACTAGAAGGGAATGAATGACCAGTGCCTCCAATTGGATTGGAGCCACCGAGGTCAGTTCCTCGAAATGGAGGTGTAGGTATAGAACCAACATCGACATTATATCCAGGGGGAACAAAAATTCCAGAAACTCCAGGTGGAACCTGGGTAGTGTTGGCAAAAGGATTTGGAGCTCTATACCCAAGTGGGAGTGACATAGTTGGTCTAAGTGGTGTTCCAATTGGAGGTTGGGATGGTGTCACATTTTCGGCGGGGATTGTATCAACATGCGGGACCATAGTGGAATGGTCCATTTGGAGAGAAATTGTCGATCGAGGACCAACTGACAGTGCGTAGGAATGACGGTGACACTACTGAATGTGGCAGAAAAGTGGTCTAAAGGTACCGTGTATGTAGCATACATTTCGGGCAACTCAGATACGACAAATATATCAACACCTGCCCTTGAGCTGAAAATATCCCGTATCGTACGGGGCGGAGTTCTAAATATGTCAGTAGTCCAAAGGGGATCCTCACCGTTAGGGCTCGTGAAAGGTCCAGTTGGTATTCCAGAAGTCTCAAGAACAAGTTTGCTGGATGAATTTAGTCGGAGAATACGTCTCTCGTAACCGTGAGGAAGTCGAAAAGACTCTAAAGAATCAGGAACTTGGAAATTTTCTAAAGAGTCAGTTCTTTCCACTTGTGAAGTGGCAGTGTCTTGGACCTCACTCTGTTGAGGAGAGCCCTCCGGTGGATCAATAGGAAAAGCTTGGTAACCCTCAGGATCTTCCAGGGGTAGCCCTTGCATTCTATGTGAACAACGTAGAGGATCAATATTTCCCGAACCAAATACTTTACGGAAAAAATCTATGGCCAACTAACGAAAAGAAACAACATACACTAATAAAATCTAGGAATCAAAACCAAGAAAACAAAACCTTCTCTCGATGATTGTACTAGTTGGTGATGAAATCCAATGTCGCGTGATCAAGTCAAGACGGGGCTAAGATATGGTGTAACAGTTACGATGGCGACCTGTTTAACGGACTTACACCTTGGTGCAAGCTTCCAAGCAGTAATTGTGGATTTACCCTGCAAGGAGCCTGAGTGAGTTTGACCACCGTCTATTCTGGATACACCGAAGACTTCCCTTCACCGTCACCTTGTGTAAGTACCTAAATATTATAGCTACTAAGGACACCAACTCGCAGTCAACCCCTGGGCGGGTACAGTCGACAGTATAGTCCGAACGTATGGGTAGGATAACAAGTCCGAAATCAACTCGAGAGGCTCCCACACATAATTGTGGGTATACTCTCAAGTGACCCCCAATATACGATTTGACTACTACGAACAGTCAAACCACAAAGGGATAATCTCCGTAGCTCTCCCGAACGTGACCTCGTGCATAACCCCTGTGTGAGAGGGGGATCCCAGAAAGCCTTTACGACAATTTGATTTGCTCTCCCTATCACAAGATGCTAATGTTTGTTTGAATGCTTTGGAGAGTTTTTCTCATAGCCTAATCCAAAGCGCTAATCCTAGTCTAATGTTGGTGGAGGATTCTAAAAACAAAATGTTCTAGATCTATTTTAATTAGCGTTAATTTTGTAGTTGTTCTTTACTCTGGGGTGTATGAAAGTGAAACTTAATGGTATAATGACTCAATTCCCAAAACATGCATAAGAGATGATAAACAATCTTTTCTTTCAATGAATGTCTATTTAAGGGAAGGAGAAAAAATGTTCTTTTCACTATCAAACACTAAGATGCAGTATCCTCATGCAATTGTTTCTCAATCCGAAATCCAATGTAATGCTAAAATTTTTCATAAATTCATTCTAATATCCAAACCAATCATTAAAATATATATCCTTTTGTTTATGTGTGAGTGATAATCAATCTAATGTAAAAATTTCTATGTCAATCAGACTTTAAGATCAATGAGATTTAGACAATCAGAAACAAACTACACATAAACAACACACTCTCGTCATGATTAAACAAGAAACAAAAAGGAAAACCAAATTTGTAAAATGAACCCAAAATCTCAAACAAAAGAGAAATGATGGAAAAATGACCTCAAAGATCAAATGGGATGGTTCAAAGATCTCTGATTTTCCTTACCATAGCTTTCATTCAGTCAGATAAATGAGAAGAAAATAGTAAATTGAATCCAAGTCTTCAAAAGAATAATGACTCAAAATAAGGAAAAAAATGTCACATGATCCAAACAAAAGGCGATCAATTCTCAGAAATCAAGGTGTTGAAGGTCAAAACAAAGATGCACTGAGGTTGTAAGGATTCTGAGCAAGTGCAAACAACAAGAAAATGAACTCAGAGATTAAAATCCTACAATATTTTTAACAGAAAAGGGGCAGCGCTCTGGTGTCAAGGGCACCAGAGTGTTGCAATGCTCTGTGTAAGACTAGCAGGGAGAGCCAACACTCTGGTAGCAAGGGCAGGGGAGCGCTAGCCTCTTAACATTCATAAAAATTCCCAGAAATCCAAAAACTAAAGCAAACTCAAAAAATCAAAGTGTATAGGATGAAATAAAGGGCCAATCAACACATCTAAGAATCAGAGACATGGGATGAATAAGATAAAAAAATGAGCAAAGGCTAAAAAAAGATCTAGGGAGGAAACCAAAACTGAAAGCTTTGTTCCCCAGTTGAGTCACCAATTTCTATTACAGAGAAATCCCCCTGCGGACAAGTGGATTCTCTCTTGGACTCTAGACTCCTAAGGCCAAGACAGAAAGGGTGCTAACTTTGGTCACTGACATTATTTTAAATCTAATTAAACCAATACATAGAGAAGAGGAAGAAAGGTGCACATTTTTAATGACATTTGTCCTTGCGCAGTCCAAGTTGAGATTTGATTTCCAAGCTCCTCGATAAGTCTTGCAAATCAAACAAAGACAGAACAAGCTTCCTATTCTACTAATATTAGCTTAAAACCAGATCTATCTAATATAGACAGGCTCATGTAGAACAAACACAACCTTGAAAGAAACATGCCAAGCACATATGTATATTAATGAGAACAACAAGGAATACTTACAGACCTTTGATGAAGGTGCAACAACCTCTCCCAGCTCTCCTTGTCCAACACTTTTGCTCAAGTAGTCCACACACAAATTGATTATGCTTCAATGATATCTCCCTTATGAGATCATAAGTTTGATGCCTTCAATGTCTGCCACTTTCACCATGAGGAGGCCTCCTTATATAGTCTTGGAGAGACCTAACCACTTAAGAGATTCTTGGGATAGGTTGAGGATCCTTCTCCTTCAGTTGTGGATCTTCCCTAAGATTGAGGCTTGGCCTCAGATTCGAATCCAACCAACTCCGGAGATGAAGGGGATTCTTCCCTGATTTTCCTCAATTGTCCGAAATTTGCTTAAAAAGGCCAGTGCTCCCTCAAAAGGGGTCATAGAGCGTTGCAGCACTCTCCCAAAGGAGGGTAAAGAGCGTTGATGCTCCCTGAGAGTGTATAGGGGAGCGCTGCCTTCAAAAAATGGTTTTTGAGTGGTTTTTTCCATGGAAAAAGACTTGTACTGTTTTTCAAATGATTTCTCCTCTTCAAAACTAGTCTTTTGAGGTGTCTTTAAAGTGTTCTTGATAATGTCGATGCGACATAGGCAATATGACAGTATTATATTTGCGACACTTGCGACCAAAATGTGACACTTGCGACACTAGTAATGAAGACAACAGGTCATCATTGTAAAGAGTAATTTTGATGTGTAACAGTTGTAGTATTAAACCACACTCCAAGACCTAATTGTGAGTAGGAAATACTACACTAGCTAATTGTAAAAGAAAGAGAGGAGAGAGAACGATAGAACCAATCTTCACATATAAGAGGATGAGAAAACAACTAGAATCACCATGCATTAGTCCTTGATTATTACTACAATATGTGGGACTCTCCAAAATAGGAGTAATGCACACTAGGTTGAGGTTTCCATGTGCATTCTCAAGTAGAAAAACAACCACTCCTACTAGCAAGAATAAACTAAAGTCAAAAGCTGCTAAAAATAAGAAAATGTCAAATATGGGGTGTGAACTCAAATGAGAACTCTACATGAATTCAATCATGCATTATACAATAGAAAAGTCTCCTAGAATAAGACTAGAGTCCAAAAATGGAACTAAAGTCCTAACTAAGTGATAATTTCCTAAATATGGAAAGTCACTAAATAAGTGACATAAGTTAACTCCAAGTATCATATCATATGGGTAATGTGCACTTCCTTAGGAGGTCATTAATAGATATAACAAGTCCACATTAGGTGCCATGTCACTTTTCCAATCACTACCCATTCACTACCAAGTGGCTATTGCATGGAAGACCTGCTAAAAATAGAAAATACCAAAAATATACTGTGAGGGTTTTGGTCACTTGCTAAAATAGAAAATGCTAAAAATAGACACGATTAAGAATAGTTAGGATAGGTAAGGAAGTTAGCATAGGCTTAGTTAGAGATATAAATAGACATTCTATAAATAGTAGTCCTCCTAAGAAAGTGGAAAAATGAAAAAATGAGTATGCCACTGAGTATTTAGTTGAGCATGTACCCTAACACCCCCCATAAAACACAACCAGGGTGTGCACAATGATGATTCCCAATAATATGAAGCCATGTTAGGTACTCATGTATAAGTATAGATGCATAATAAACTAAACAAAAATGAGGTAAACAGGGAAAACCCGGTGGGCAACTCCCCATCTCAGTATATGTTGCTAACAAGAAAATAATTCTAACATGTTTAGTTACTGAGCTAATGTATCCTTTACTCCTAGAATGTCCCGTAATGAGACAAACTTCTGTTCAATGAAATGATTTGTGAAGATGTCTTCCACTTGTGAAAATGGACATAACTGCATATCAATGACTCCATCTTGAATCTGTCCTCGAATAAAGTGCATAAGAACCTTGATGTGCTTGGTCTGTTGCATATGACTTGGGTCTATAAACAGCTTGAGAGTACTATGATTATCACACCATATAACCTATGAATGATGAAAATGAACTCCCATCTATATAAGAAAGTGTTGCAACCAAATATCCTAAGTAGTAACATTCACTACACCCCTATACTCTGCCTCTACTGATGATAAAGAAATTGTTGATTTCTTCTTACTTGACCAAAAAATAGGTCATGATCCAAGGTAGAGGACATGCCGTGAAGTGGACTTGCGATCATTGATATTTCCTGCCCATTCCGAGTCTGTGAAACCAATAAGATCTAAGGAACATCTTGCTGCATAGTGTATACCAAAGCTGGTAGTCCCCTTGGCATATCTAAGAATCCTTTTTTCTAACTACCAGTGAAGCTCATGTGGCTCCTGCATGTACTTCGAAAGTGATCCAACTACATAATACATGTCTGGACTAGAGTGTGTAAGGTATAGAAGATACCCAAACAACTATCAATATCTAGTACAATCAACCAAAGGTGATGCACTGACTTCCTCTAGTCTAACCTCGAGGAGCATTGTCAGCAAGAGTACTATGCTTGAGGAAGGGTTGGGTGACCCTTCCCCATAATCCCCATTGGCATGAATTTAAGTCTCAAGGAAGGGTCGGATAACCCTTTCCTAGGCTCCCCATCAATTGTGATATTAAGCTAGAGGAAGGGTTAGTCGACCCTTCACTAGGCTCCCATCGAAGGGAAAACTAATATGGAGAAGGTTTGACCAACCCTTAATTGGTATTATACTTGAAAATAATAAAATCCTTGGGAAAATAAAATATTCTCTGATATAGGTTTTTGTAAATGTTATGAGCCATCATTATGTGGTGGTGACATCACTCTGATGTTGATCAAACTCATAATGAGTGCCATTAAACCAAATTCAATGACCTAAACTAGTCAAAAATTTGTTTCTATAGATAATTTGTGTCCACTAAACATTTATTTGATCTTGTCACATCAAAATAAATATATAGGATTTTGTCAAGGTTCCAAGCCTCTCTCAAAGATAACTAACTTTAGTAATAAAAAAATGTTTGTTAAATATTACATGTTTCTCTTGGAGTAGTTGGGGATGGAACCAAAGTAGAATTAAATAGATCTCCAAATATTTGAACCCAAAAAATATATCTTTTGAACATGGAATTCTTAAATTGCTTCAGAAAGTATCTTTTCCTCATATTTTTCAGGACATATCTTTTAATAAAACAAGTCACAAGCCAAATTCCAAATTGTCTACAAAATTGACGCATTACACTGAGGTCGATAGCATCAAAGTTTTATCAGCCATATTTTGCAACATAATTGCATGTGGAAGGAAATGCCTGCATATAGATGCAATTTCTTACCAATGAAGATATTGATATATAAGTAGGTATTGGACTGCACATACAACCAAATGTTTTCTTAGTTATAGGTTAATTTAAATATTGATGGTTGGAAATTAGGAACAAAAACCATAATAATTGAGTGAAGAACATAAATTGTAAAGACTAGTCTAGAAAGAGCAGCATTTCCTCTACAAATTGCATCAATGCATCACAAGTAACCACATTCAATGAAAAACTAATATCCCATACAATACTCTTACCATTTTGTGGATTTACTAGGAATGAGCCTTAGTAAGCATTGTCAAAAAAAAAATCTCCATATTGACTACAAGTCCACAAATCTCCCCAAATAAGTCGCACTATACCAACACTCACAGTAACTCATGTAGGTGAAAAAGGAAAAAGCCGAAGCAGTTTCCAACAATGTGAAATAATACATTCTTTATAGAAAATAAGGTGTTTGAACTAGTATTGTGCAAGAAGTACTTGAGTTAAAAACCCACAACTCACCAAACCTGTGATTTATTTTCATTCTCTCACAAATCAAAAAATATTTACAATGCAAAACATATTAAGCAAGAGGTAGCTATCAAAGGGATTGAACTAATGTTGGATGATTTTGAACCAACAATTGAAAACTATATAAAAAAAATTACAATTGACATTTTTTTATAACCCATCTTCATTGCAACTCCCATCGTGGAAATTTTCTTTCAATGCAAGGATCTAGTGAAAGATATTGAAATACCAAGATATTGTTAGTAGAAGGATACCTCTGAGAAATCTTAATAATGAGGGATGGAAAATATTATCCCCTAATTGTCCTTTGTTTCTCCTTCCCTGGTATCAATAGTACGAATCATAGAATGATTGCAAAGGTGTAAATCTACAAAACAATTTTACACTCTTATTATGCTTAGATTCATAGGAAAGTGAATTCACAATGTATTCCAAGAGATGGCTTCCAGCCCAATCCTATACAAGAAAACTAATTTTAAATTTTTTTCCATAAATATGGCTTCCAAAGGTGTACACGTTGTAGGATTAAACCACACTCCAAGACCTAATTGTGAGTAGGAAATACTACACTAGCTAATTGTAAAAGAAAGAGAGGAGAGATAAAAATAGAACCAATCTTCACATATAAGAGGATGAGAAACCAAACAGAATCACCATGTATTAGTCCTTGATTATTACTACAATATGTAGGACTCTCCACAAAAGGAGTAATGCACACTAGGTTGAGGTTTCCATGTGCATTCTCATGTAGAAAAACAACCACTCCTACTAGCAACAATGAACTAAAGTCAAAAGCTGCTAAAAATAAGAAAATATCAAATATGGGGTGTGAACTCAAGTGAGAAATCTACATGAAGTCAATCATGCATTATACAATAGAAAACTCTCCTAGAATAAGACTAGAGTCCAAAAATGGAACTAAATTCCTAACTAAGTGATAATTTCCTAAATATGGAAAGTCACTAAATAAGTGACATAAGTTAACTCCAAGTATCATATCATATGGGTAATGTGCACTTCCTTAGGAGGTCATTAATAGATATAACAAGTTCACATTAGGTGTCATGTCACTTTTCCAATCACCACCCATTCACTGCCAAGTGGCTATTGCATGGAAGACCGGCTAAAAAGAGAAAATACCAAAAATATACTGCTAGGGTTTTGGTCACTTGCTAAAATAGAAAATGATAAAAATATACACGATTAAGAATAGTCGGGATAGGTAATGAAGTTAGCATAGGCTTAGTTAGAGATATAAATAGACATTCTATAAATAGTAGTCCTCCTAAGAAAGTGGAAAAATGAAAAAATGAGTATGCCACTGAGTATGTA
>JASDQU010880323.1:52719-80471 GCA_032191745.1 Picea mariana
TTKATTRAAATTCATTTATCTCTARAAGTACTCTTCASATGTACAATTTTCCTTATGACAAAACCAARGAGGTAATTTTTTATTTTTTTAGTAATAGGAGATGAATAAATAAACATGTGATATTTYGCTCATTTACTTACAAAGTCTTATGCCATATATTTATTTACTTTTTTCATTGCTTACTWGTATAGATCGTCCTATACAATATAATTATTTACTACTCCTCATTGCTTACTAGYATAKRTCGTCCTATACAATATAATTATTTACTACTCCTCATTGCTTACTAGCATCGATATATGATGATTGAAAAAACAAAAGTTKTGTACTATATATTTATTTAGTTTTTKCTCATTACTTATTAACATATATGTGCCATGGTTGGATAATCAAATACAATACTTRTAAAAAACAATATATAATCTAAAAATCTAAAACAAAACAATACATAATCTAAAAATCTAAAACTGAAGAAGATTAAACCGCATGTAATTATTGTTTTGGTAAAGAAAAGAAATCCACTTGCATGTAATTATTGTTTTGGTAAAGAGAAGAAATCCACGAAAATAAAAATTCAAATCTCTTGATTCTACTAATTTTACCCACTCTCAACACATCTAAATTTATAGGATTATTACAATTGTTATTGCTAGAGGTATGGAACGAGACTTCAACTCGTAAATATTTCATTAAGGTTACTTAATCTTTTATAATTTTTAGTTATTTTTTCTTATCTATCATGTAAGTTTTCAAAAATTATATAATTTTTTTTTATTTTTTTATTTTTAAAATAAAAAAATATATTTTGATTGAAAAATATATTATAATTCAATTATTTAGTGATAATGATAATGGATGACAATATCCATGAATGTAAAGTGACTCATTATTGAAGGAAGAGAAATCATAAATACATATTATCAATTGAAGGAAGAGAAATCATAAATACATATTATCAATTAACGAGACGGCTAAGTCCTCCATGATCACGCATACCATCCATCCGATCTTATTAGTCTTTGTCGTAGGCATATAGGGACTATAGCGATCGATAAATCGTTGACCTGGTATTAGATTGTGCATTGACCAGAAATATTTCCATATTGTCTATTGTTGGAACAAGGGAAGTGAAAACATCGATTTTTATATAATAAAAAGTTTCATGTTTGTCAAGATCTGATTGGACAACAGATTGGAGGTCTTATTGTCGCCTTCGCTATTCCCAATGTTAAATATGTTGGCATATCCAAAGTATTTGGTAGTATATGGTCTTTTTGAATCATATATTTTATTATGCATTGGTCGAAGGTGGATTAATGCTAGCATTAGTTCGAATGTTTCCCTTAGCATTTTCTGCTGGGTAGAATACATTCTCTACCATATTACTATGTGTGATTTTTGCTTTATTGTTGCGTGCTTTGAGAGAACAGGCCTGCCATGCTGCATATTTTCTTAAATGCTTGCACAGGCCTACGCCCTTCGACGGTCCTAATAGTCTTAATTGTTTACCTAACAACTTTGGCAGTCTTAAATGATTATTGTACAGATGCGTTGCAATACAGTTTCGTTCATGATCGGCATCGTTCCTCGAGTGATCAATCCTTGTTCGCTGCTTCGTTCCATGATTCTGGTTCTTGTTTGATTCAACTTTGCAATGTTGAGGTCCTGCACTTGCAGTTCAAGCTCTTCATGGTTGTTCACTAGTTTGTTGTTCTTCAACTTTGCAAGCTGTTGGACCTGTTGTTGCGGTTTTCACTTTTGGGGGCTGAGTTCTTGTCATCCTTTGTTGGCGGGTAAGTTTCCATGTTGTTGTTGTTTTTCAATGGTGGGAGTCCCTACCTCCAAATTCTGTTGCAGACCATTTTTTTTTGTGCTCTTAGTTTATGTTCCTGGAAACCATGTGTGTTGTAATGCAGAGGGCTTTATGAAAAGTAGTTGGGAGCCATCAGAAGAGGGAACCATCGAGCGGGCTGTAGACGTAGGGTATGCTTTTATTTTGTGGGTCGGAAAACTACATCTACCTATTTTCTTTTTGCTGAGTAAAGTTATTTTTTTATTTATTTCTCTGTTTTCTTCTCATCTGCTATGGGGACTAAAGGGGATTCAAGTTGAGAAGAAGAAGGTTGAAAGATACATACAGGGATTGGTACCCTATTTTTCTTTTCTTTTTTATTTTTCTACCTTTTAATTTTTTTCCCCTGCTTTTTTCTGTTTCATAGAAATTGAAAGTATGTAGCAAACAACTTCAAAATGACAGTTGAAGAGATGAAAGAAGTAATAGATGTTGAGTCGTATGAAATAGATACACAGTCCATTATACATGACAACATTGATGCAGTTTTGCATAGCATTAGGCTTTTTAGATTGGATGCATTCTCGTATACTATTGGGGATTGCCTTTTCGATACATTCCAAGTTCTATTGCATTTCCGCTATTCGTCGCTGAGCTGCGCAATGGATTGATAGATTATTTATTGACCTGTTTTAAAAATGGCAATGTTGAGTCTTTGCAGTCCTATGAATACGAATTGGAATATGATTTTCTTCGGCAGTTGCATGGAATACATGATGTCACTACGTATTTTTCAAAGATGCGGTTGTTTTCATCTCCAGTTCTTCCTGCGCATGAGAGGGGACTTTGGGGAGATACATTTTGTATACGGTGGTTGTCTAACTGGATGCATTTGGTCATTGAAAAGAAAAACAAGATATCTACTATTCAACAAAACTGCATTTGACAATCCATATTGCATCTTGTTCCATGATGCCAATGCCCTCAGTGGCCATTATGAACCACTGTTGTACAAAAAAATGTCCATATTCAATATAGAAGGTCCTCGTATCTACTTGTTCATTATTTGCAAAGACCTTCAATCACAATGGAAATAGATTTTGCATGGCATAGATTGCCATGGTTTACATCTGGCAAAAAACGTTGTGTCTAGCTGTGGAGATAGTCTGTTCAATGCAATTTGTTGTTTGGTGGAAGCAGAGTTCAATGTTCAGTCACTTCGACTTTACACTGTACAGTCCTTTTGCAATGACATTATAGGCGGCAACCAACAGGCTTTTAGGTGCTTGCATCAACACCTTTGCCCATATCTCGTAGAAAATATGCTGACAGTTGGAAGTTGGCAGGAATACCTTATGAACATGGCGTTTCCATATGAAAAAGGGAATATGGTGGGTTGCAGATTCTGTTTGCAATGGATGTCTATGATATTCAGGGTGAATATCCAAGGGTGGTCGCCCTTGCCAGATGCCACTGTCCATTCCTTGGTTATTGATTCAAATTACAATCGAACAATTGACATCCTCTCGTTGAAAACAGATACAACACATATTCATTATGAACCTTTGCTTGGAGATATCGGTAGTTCAGGGTTGACTGTCCATGCCACCCAAACGACATCGAATTTTCATACGCGTGGAATGCTTTTTAGTGAAAATGAAACTCCTCCTGGTTGCGATATGGGCAGATAGGGCTTGAACAAAAAAAACATGCGTAAAATTCATGACAGTTGTGATGAGGTCATAGACTGCTTAGACAAAAAACGTAGAGTAAGTTATCACAATTTGAAAAAAATTATTCGTCAAATTCGTCCAACTTCTGATAAGATCATAGAGGCCTTGAACAAAAAACGTAAAGTAGTTTCTCAGAAGCTAGGTGAGAGTGAAATTCATCCCAGTTGCCACCAGCTCATCCTACCCTTGGGCAAGAAACGTAGAGTAAGTTACCACAACTTGAAAAAGGTCATGCGCAAGAGAAAAAAAATACATTTCTACACTTCCTTTTAGAGAGAAACTCACATATCACAATGTAAAGAAATTTGTTCATGCAGAACTAAACATAAACAGGTGTGATCACATATCCCATAATGGTGATGAAACTGTACCAGTTCGTGATCTACAAGAAACACCATGCAGTAGTAGCAATGAAAACCAGGAAACAGTTTCTACCAATACTTCCCTGCGAAAGAAAAATGCAAGACAAAACTACATGAAACAAATGAAAGACACTCCTTCCATTGCATGTGCAATTTGTGAACAATTGATTTTTTCAAAAAACAGTAAATCTTTCACGCCTGATTTGCAAGCAGAATACCTCCACTTGAATGCGCACGATAAACCATTTTCCAGTGGGAAAGTTTGTCTTCCATGCGAACGATCACTTGAAAATGGAAAATTGCCACAATTTGAAACCCTTTATAATACGATGTAATACAACACTAGAAGATTTAAGTGCACTTACGGAACTTGAGGAGAGAATTGTGTCTCTGCGAATTGCATTTGCTCAAATCAGACCTTGGGGCTATAAAAAACCCCAGATGGGCTTAACATGATCAATTCTTAATGTGCCTATTCAACTAGATGTTGTGCAAAAAGAGTTACCACAATTCATTAACAATACAATTACAATCGTTGTGGCTCTGAAAATACGCTTGCGATACAAAAATGCCTATCAGACAGGCAAAGTGCGTGTGCATGCTGTTATGAAAGCATTAAAGGAATTATGTTCTAGGGCCCTGTACAAAGCAGATAAAATTTGTATAAATGGCAACTGGAGCAGTGTTCTCGCAGAAGAACATGGAAAATTTGCAAACACTCTTGAAAATCCTAGTGATTTTGATGCAAGTGATGAATCGGATAATGAAACACATGTTGAAACATTGGTGCATGGATTCATTGATTCACAGTGTATTCGTGACTTGCAAGACAAAATTGTCGAAATTGCACCTACCGAGGGGCAGTGTCCACTTGGAATATTCAACAAAAAATTCGCTGAGGAAATGAACTTTCCAACACTCTTATATGGAGATCCACGTGGCACTGATATTACAAAACAATTCAATTATCATAAAATAGTCTGATGGGAGCTGTTACATTCAAGTGGTTACTTCTCATGTCACATAAAAAAATTGTTTTTCAAAACAATGTGCATAATAATAAAGCAAGTTCTGTCCTGCATGTGGGTCCGAATAAGAAAAGGCCAGTTACAAGGAAGAAAGTTGTTCGCCAAGGATCTGAAGTACAAAGTAAACCTAGAAAAAATTCTGAAATCTGATATTGGATACATAGATTTCAAAAACATCTGCACCTCTCCTGATTATTTGCAACAAAACAATTTTTTTTTTTTTTGCAATGATCCGGCAATTGGGCGCGCCAACATTTTTCATCACATTTACAAGTGCAGAGCATTGCTGGGATCCATTGGTGGCTACCGTATCTGACTTGCATAGGAACAATAAACATAAAAAAGAAACCGATACACTGGAAAATAACGACATTGACTACCTCATAAGAAAAGACCCGGTGACATGTACTCGCTACTATAGACATAGAATAAATGCTTTGAGACAATTGATATGCCATGATGAAACGTTTTTTGGAAAAATATCGGACTACTTTTTTGTGACTGAATTCCAGAATAAGCGAAATGAACATGACCATGCATTGTTGTGGATAGAGGGTGCACCAATCTATGGAGATGATAACAATTCAGAGATCGAACAATTTGTGGATAAATACATAACATGCAACACATATCATTTGGATCCAGAACTTGCGAAAGTCCATAAACATTACCATATAAGAAGTTGTAGAAAACGAAAAAAACTTGCATTGCAGATACAACTTTTCCGTGCCGCCAATGAGAGCTACAAGAATCATAGAGCCAGTTAGTGTAGAGGACAATGTTGTTGTTGAGAAATCTAAATCCTTGTTCACATTTCTAGAACAAGGAGGATTTAACTAAATGTTGAGCTTTGATGCCTTCTTGACACAGGTAAATCTATCAAAAGATGAGTACATCCAAGCCATACAATGTACGCTTAGGCAACCAACATTGTTCCTTAAATGAAAACTCTCCCATATTTGGAACAACAGTTTCTCCAAGGACATGCCAGTTATGTGGGAAAAAAATACAGATGTGCAGTACGTGTTGAATGCATATGCTGCAACATCGTACTGTACCTCTTATATGATGAAGATTGACAAATCTATGACAAGTGGATTCAGAAGAATATGCAAAGAACATGAAAGAAGTCATATTGATGCCATACAAATGATACACACACTTGGTAATACATTGCTTAATCTTCAACAAATGTCTGCTCAACAAGCAGTTCACATTGCACTTTCCTTGCCCCTCACTTGTAGTTCAAGAAAATGTGTCTTCATAAACACATCTCCACTTGAAAAACACACATTTGTGCTTAAACCACCGATTTTGCTGCAACAAGAGCTTGACAATTCAAAGGACGTGGTATGTCGCTCTATTATTGATTATTACGTCCAACGTCCATCTCCTATTAGGCATATCTTCTTAGCAAAATTCGTATCGCATTACAAAAAAAGTGGTGCACCCATATAAAAAAGAAAAAAACCCTCTGTCATACGGTTTGTCAAATACAATAAACATTGTGACTACGAAAACTATTATAGAGAAAAAATGTTGTTGTACGTTCCATTCGATGAAAACGAAGAGACATTAATACATAACTTCTCTACATGGGAGGCTGCATATGTTGCGTCTGAGACTATAGTGCACATCAATGAAGCTAGATTTACCTACAATGTTAATCCAACATGGGGCGATCTAAAAGTTTCACTTAATGACCTAGAAAACCCTAGAGATCATGATGACACATTCAGAAACCCAAAAACAACCAGAACTCCTTCCGAGTTCTATGACTTACAAGGGGATTTGCCTCATCCTCCAGCGGTTGGAAGTGAAAAACGTATCAATCTTGGCTTTCAAGTTACAAAACATCCTTTCCTAATTGAAAATAATGAATACCAAAGAATAAGACGTCTATTGAATCGCGAACAACAAACAATTCTAAAGGACATTGCTCTTAAAAAATGCTTGAACATGAACAGTCATGTGCACATGTTCCTTACAGGCGAACCAAGAACATGCAAGACATTCATAGCGAAAGCATTGTTCCAAATGCTTATACGAATCTATGATTCAAACAATTCCTCTGATCCTATGAAACCAAAGGGTCTAATAGTTGCATACACAGGAAAAGATGCATACAATGCTGGTGGAACAACAGTCCACTCTGCATTTTTAATGCCTTTTAACAAGTCATAGTTTCTTCCACTTAGCAATGAAATGTTGGATACATTATCTAAGCTTTATGAGGAACTCCAACTTGTCTTTATAGATGAAGCATCTTTGATTGGGAGTCGGTTCTTGTATTCCATTAACAGTCGACTAAGAAGCATAAAACATGTGCAGACATAATACTTTGGAAACATTGACATGATATTCTGTGGGGATCTTTACCAGGCACAACCCATCCAATATTCTTTGATATTTGAACAACCTACCGTTAACATGGAAACAATCACCCATGACTTCTAGAGAGACAATATTAAATGATTTGAGTTGCATACTACAATGTGCCAAACAGATGAAACATTCATTGGAATTCTGAATAGAATGCGCACAAACAACCAAACACATGATGACTTGACCTGTATCAATTTGAGGTGCTTACGGCCTGCACCAACAGACCCAATGTTCCCTTACCTATTCTACAGAAATAAGGATGTTGCAAAGCATAACAACCACATGGTGTCGCTCATGCCTAGCAATGATATCATCATCAATTCCATTGACCTGGAAGAAGACAACCATGGAAATGTGCCACGTCATGAACATTCAGTCACTTTACCTTTGCAGCTTGTCCTCAAATTAGAAATGTTGGTTGAAATATATGCTTGCAACTATGATTCATAGGATGGCTTGGTGAATGGTGCAGATGGAATACAGAAAAAGTGGATGTCCTTTGGATTAAGTTCCATGAACCGCATATAGGCAAGTGAAAAGCAAGCAAGTTGTCTTATCTATATAATTCAAACATTAGAAGCGATTGGAAACCTATTTTGAAAATATCGAAGCCACTATCGACATCAGCAAAGACATGTCAACTGAAGATTCGAAAACAGTTTCCGATTAAACTTGCATGTGCACATACAGTCCACAAATCACAAGGACTAACACTTGATAATGTTACATTTCAACCTGCTGGAATTCAGATACATGGACTTGTATACACAACATTGTTCTGTGTCAGAAGCATAGACTCCTTGTATTTACTAAGTCCTCTCACAAAAGATAACTTCAAAGTGAAATAAAAATTTGATATTGAAATGGAACGACTAAGGACCACCACAAAATGGCAACTGCATTATGATTACCAATCCATACAAACAAATTCCTCTGTATCAATTCTCTCGCTTAACACACGCAGCTTAAATGCACACATGGATGATATACTGAATGACTATGATATAATGCAATCCAATATTCTATGCTTGCAAGAAACACACATGGCATTATGCATGTAGAACAAACAATTCCCAAATCACAATTGCATATCAAGTTACATTACACATGGGGTGATGATACTAGTGAAAAAACATGTACCGATTTTGGACCATATACATATCGAAGAAAAGAATGTTGAATTGGTGCTTGCAATTTTTTTTCCCCATGAAACAAAAGTTGCAATAATGAATCTATATGCTGCTCCCCATGTAGCATTCTCCAACATAGTGCATGTTATTTCCAATGCATTAGCCCATTTCCATATGAATGGACCCATTGTACTTGTAGGAGACTTCAATATTGATATGCTACAAAATACTGACAGAACAAAAGAATTGGAAAACTACATGTGCAAATACAGTCTCTGCTTTCTTTTGAACAACACATGCCATCTGTACAACACACTTATTGACCATGTCTGGTCCAATGTGCCCATTCCTCAATACAATATGTTTGTCTTAGACACATATTGGTCTGATTACGATACAATTGGTATTGCACTTGAATTATGACATATATATCAAACTTATTGCAAACTCATATTTCTATGTTTCAAAGCATATAGGTATCCCTGATTTCTACACACATCGTTCTGGTGAGCATACAGACGGTGTTCTACTCAAATTATAAAATATACATTGTGCAAAAACAAAAACAAAAAAGGTACATCCTCCCAAAAACTATTTGTGACTCTCTTCATCTTATTCTATTTCTTTTTTGTATAAGTACATAGTAGTTGCCTTTTTCTTAACATCTGAACTTATGTTCATATCCCTTTTTCTTTGTACTTTTGTTGATAGAAACAAACAAGAAAACTAGACGACGCAAAGAACTCCTACCTAGAGATGTAGACCAATCCATGCAAACGTGCATTCTTTTTCTACCCGTGTTCCATAGTAAACATTTTTTCATTTACTTTCTCTGTGTTTGTCAAACTTGTTTGCAGCTATGTTTTTCTTTTTTCTTTTTTTTGCGCCTAGAGGCCGCTATCCTGCATGTACGCCATCCAACAAATATGCAATGTTGAGCCAACCAGCCCACAAGTCCACTTGTCAATTTACATATCGCCCAACTATGAGTGCTATTTGTAGGACACAAAACATTAGAGGCATAATGTGCAGCCCGCAAGTGCACGATCCAAATAAGTGGCTAGGTATGGAATAAGGGATATGTGCATATTTGGTATGTAGTGCTCGTTTTTTGGAGCACGCCAGCCCTGGAGTCTGTCAATTTGTATATTGCGAAAATCAGTAGAAGTAGAATCTTCAGCCGGCCAGCTCACAAATTCGCTTGTCAATTGACAAATGTTGAGTCGGCCAGCTCGCAAATTCAATTTATTATCATAAGCTATTTGTAAGGCACCGAACAATAGAGACCTGTTTTTAACCCCGACAGCCCAAGAACCCGCGATCCAGAAACTGTACATGGTCTATAAAATCTCAGCCACCCTGCAAGTCCGCTTGTCAATTTGTATATCGTGGAACTGTATGTGCTATTTGTAGAACACAGAACAATAGAGGCCTTTTTTCTTACCCCTCCCACCCGAGAACCTGCAAGTGTAGAATGCGATATGGGTACATGGTGTATAAAATATCATGTCCATACTTTATAAAGGTACATATTCATTTTTGCCTCGTTTCTACACACACTGATCTAGTAACCACAGAGTTGGTGTTGCACATGAATTATGAAATATGCACTAGGAGTCGGACAGAGCCAAGTCCGCGATCCAAATAAGTGGCTAAATATGGAATAAGGGATTTGTGCATATTTGGTATGTATTGCTCATTTCTGGGAGCCCGCCAGCCCTGGAGTAGAATGTTGAGGTGATCAGTTCGCAAATTCGCTTGTCAGTTTATTATCATAATCTATTTGTAAGTCACCGAGCAATAGAACCCCATTTTTGACCCCACCAGCCCGAGAACCCGCGATCAAGAAACTGTGAATGGTCTATAAAATGTCAGCCAACCCGCAAGTCCACTTTTCTATTTGTATATCTCGGAACTGTTTGTGCTATTTGTAGAACACCGAACAATAGAGACATTTTTTTGAGCTCGCCCACCCGAGAACTTGCAATCTCGAAAGTGACAAAGTATGGAATGACATATCCGTACATACTCTATAAAATCTCATGCGCATACTTTATGAAGATAAATTTTTAGTTTTTCCTCGTTTCTACACATACTGATCTGGTAACCACAGAGTTGGTGTTGCACTTGAATTATGAAATATGCACTGGGAGTCAGACCGAGCCCTTTGGTTTGCTTAGCTGAACAATTCTGACTCATGCAGTTTCAACATTGAACACTCAATAGTTTCACCATGCACTTTCAGATTTGGCCATTCCTTCCTTGCTTGCTCTTCACCGTGCCCGTCACCTTCGCATGTGTGCATAATAAGAAATAGTGTTTATATATATGTGTGTGTGTGTGTGTCTTCTTTCTAAATCTTTAATTCTAACAGGTCATCGTGCAGGCACCGTCTAAGCTGTCATTGATGCGCGCAAGGCTCGATAAGTTCTGTCATCAATGTAATTTTTGCGAAGGCTTTTCTTATCCCTTCCCAGTCTTAATTTCAAACGCCATGGAATGTCATTCGCACGTCGCCAACTTGCTTCCTTCATGAAACCTCCAATCTCTTCCCAGTCTTAATTTTAAATACCATGGAATGTCATTCGCACACTACTAGCTTGGTTTGTTCACGAAACCTCCAATCCTTAAATGTTCTGCGCCGTAACCGCCACCTTCGAACTTCTAAGTATGCAATAATTAAGCTTTACTTCTAACAGGTCATCATACAACACACATAGATATTGTCATTAATGAGGACATTTTCCATTCGCACGCATTGAAGCAATATTTTCGGGCGGTTATATTGTCCCCTCCATTTCTTCATTTCAAACAATGTCTAAAGAAAACCAACGTTTCCATAAAGTACTGGCACCATCTCTACAACAATTTTGTAGAGATACAATGAACATCTTTGTCACGAGCTTCCCGTGCAGAAGAAGGGAAAATAATTGTAGGGGAGGCGGAGCAACCCGAAATTTACAGTGAAAACATGGATCTTGACGCTGATCTGGAAAGCATATTTTGCAACCTTGATCAGTCTGGAGATGCAATTCAGCATGCCTGCTCAATGGACATGGTTGATACCCTAATTTTTGACGAAGATGAATCCTTCGTATTCCAGAGTGTTGTTTTTGAATCTGAATCAAAAAAATTAATCATTGAAAAAAGAGATGTAAAAAATAAGAAAAGAAAATATCATTCATAACTTGACCTTGCCAATATGCAGGTGTCCAAAATCTCTCAACTTCACATGGAAACCGAAGATGCTCTTTATGATTCCGTTGGAGTCATTGAAGCTGAAAATGTCAGACTAAAGAACCAGATTAAGGAATTAGAGGAAGCTTTGTTTCCTATGCCATTGCTTCGCAGTTCTTTGGGAATAGCCATGCCTGCTACTACGTGCATCCCTGCAACAAATCTAAAAGGGTCCTCCAGCTTCCTCGCATCCTGTAGAGGATATGTCAAGAAAAATATCAACAAAAGAATGGAACTGATTACTAAGGCCCGGGAAACATCACATAATATGGATTCCCTAGGGAGCAGGGCACATAACTTGCTCCTACTTCTACAGACGGATTTAAAAAATGAAGAAACTTTCTATGTGCAGATGGTCATCCCTTTTGCCTTTCATGTAAACAACATGCCAGAGACGAGAATAAGACAACATGATCTCTCGTCCAATAAACGGCTCACTCAATTAGAATCATGCTGGAAAGAGAAAGTGAAGAAATGGTATCTCATCGTCTAATCATGTGAGCAAACAATATCAAAGAAATAAGCATTATTCACAAAGCTCACCAAAATAGACTTAGCAGGAAAGACAAACGGCTTCCAAGACCCCAGCTTAATTCTCAACTCGCTGGCGTTAACCAAGCAAGCTTTCGATAAACAAGTTGATAATTTGAAGGCCTTGTCTTTAGAAAATTTTTACAGGATTCTTGAATATCATGAAGAAGAGGTGGACACCTGGCTAGTCCGGTATTCAGTACAAAATGGAGACATTGATGAAGCTCTGTGTAAACTTTCAATTGATCTAAGCGAATTAGAAAATGAATTTTTCAGCATTAAAATCCGCAATGACATCAACGTCGCCCCCTTGAGAAGCTATATTGAAGAGAACTTGAAGTGGGTCACTGACGAAATCCAACAGGGAAATGCATAGTTCTTTCTTTATCAATCCAGTTATTCCAACTTTTATGAGTAGAAATCTATAGCCAAAAAATGATCTTCACATTTCTACTTTTCAGGTATTACATTCTACCATGTCCAACTTCTTTCCACAATCCTATTTCTTGTACATATTTCTGTTATGGTCCGCGGGAGCTCCAATCCCAATCTATATGACAAACGCATTTGCATTTCCAGGGATATGTAAGAAACTATTATTTTTTTCATATATTCCAAATAAAACTATTCTTTTGTCTCCTTATATATTTATGTGTTCCTAGATTTTTATCTTCAGCTATGCTGAATGTGAAGTCATTATGTTTATTTTATCTCAATTCTTTTTTTTCCTATGCATATTTTCTTTGGCCTGGTCATTTTCAAAATAAAATATGAAATAAATGACTGACTCAAATTTGAGATATCATATTTCATATATATATATATATATATATATATATATGTTTCTTTAAATTTCCAGGAATATGTAACACGTTTCATTATTTTTTATATAAATGTCATAAAATTGTGTTCACTACTTTTTTTGTACTCAAACGTATAGAGAGTATGTCATTTCTTGCATCTTGACCACTTGTCCTTCATACTTTTGCCACAAAGGCCCTTAAAATTAAAATAGTCCGCAAGTCTGCTTGTCAATTTGTATATCACGGAATTGTGGGTGCTCTTTGTAGGCCATGGAACAACAAACACCCAATTTCAGTCTGCCAGCTCCACAACCCGTGATCCAAAAACTGCCTAAGTATCGAATCAGGGCTCCGTGCAAGTATGGAATGAGGGCTTCGTGCATGCTCTATAAAATCTCATCCCCATAATTTATAAAAGTACATATTTTGTATGTATAAAAGTAAATATCTACTTTAAAAATTTGCATATTTGCTATGTATAATTTATGCTCTCGAGGAACCTATAATTTGATACATTTCAATTTCTTGTATCCACGAGCCTCTGTTTTAAAGAAAACTAATTCGGAAATGCTATTTATTTGGTCCTTTTGTCCACCGCCTTATGTAACAGACATTGGCACTATATTTTTTGTGCTTTTGTCCACCACCGTATGTAAAACCTATGTAAAGAAAACTAATTCGCGAATGCTAAATTTTTGGGACACGAGCCCCTTAAAATTCAAATAGTCCGCAGGTCCCATTGTCAATTTGTATATCACGAAACTCTCAGTGCTATTTGTAGGACATGGAACAACAAAAGCCCGATTTTCAGGTCCCCAACCCGAAAACCCGCGATCCAAAAACTGGCTAAGTATCGAATGAGGGTTCCGTCCATGCTCTAATTCGGGAATGCTAATTTTTTTTTTGCTTTTATGTGTTCCTAGATTTTTATAGAGAGTATGTATAGATATTTACATATTTGCTATGTATAGTTTATGGTCTCTAGGGACCTATAATTTCATAAATTTCAATTTCTTGTGTCGATGAGTCCCTGTTTTAAAGAAAACTAATTCGGAAATGCTATTTATTTGGTCATTTTGTTGACCGCCCTATATAACAGACATTGGTACTATACTTTTTGTCCTTTTCTCCACCAACGTATGTAAAACCTATGTAAAGAGAACTAATTCGCGAATGCTAAATTTTTTGAACACGAGCTCTTTAAAATTCAAATAGTTTACAAGTCCGATTGTCAATTTGTATATCGTGGAACTGTCAGTGCTATTTGTAGGACACAAAACACCAAAAGCCCGTTTTTCATGTCCCCATCCCGAGAACCCACGATCCAAAAAGTGGCTAAGTCAAGAACTCGCTATTTCAAAGAAAACTAATTCGGGAACGCTATTTTTTTCATACTTATGTTCACCAGCCTATGTAACAGACGTCAATACTATTTTTTTTTTCTTTTTTTGTCCACCAACATATGTAAAAATAAAAACTAATTCGGGAATGCTAAACTTGTTTTAATTAATTATAAATGATTTTATTGATAGAAAAATAAGTTATTGAGTTTATTATTTCAATTTGGTTATTGTACACGAGTCCCTTCAAATTCAAATACTCCGCAAGTCCGATTGTCAATATGTATATCGCGGAACTCTAGGTGCTATTTGTAGGACACATAACAACAAAAGCCCGCTTTTCAGGTCCCCAGCCCGAGAATCCGCGATCCAAAAACTAGCTAAGTCAAGAACCCGCTCTTTTAAAGAAAACTAATTCGAGAATGCTATTTTTTTCATACTTATGTTCACCATAACAGACGTTAGTACTATTTTTTTTTCTTTTTTTGTCCACCAACATATGTAAAAAAGAAAACTAATTTGGGAATGCTAAACTTGTTAATTCAATACTCTGCATCTTAATCTTATGGAGTGTGTCATGCCCAATAAGATTCAAATATGATAAAATTCTATTTAGAGATCACGAACAAAGATCAAATATGATAATAATACACCTTAAATATGGCAATATTATATTTAAATATTGTTAAATATTTAGGGTATAAATTTTTTATTATTCATTGTTTAAAGTGTAGTTTAAATGTTGTATTTTTCGGAGCTTTTAAGAGTACATTTTTAGATTATTTTTTTATTGAAATCTAGTTAAAAATTGTTGTAATTCCAGATTTGAGTGATTGAATATGGATAATTCGAGTATTCTCGGGATTTTCTAGGATGTTGAATCCATTTATTGATTCAAAAATGCAATTTAAATAACAAAAAATGGATATTTCACCAATATCTGCTTAATTGAATTCAACTAAAAAAATTGAGAAAAAGAAAAAGATAAAAATAAAGAAAGGTGATGGTGGCATGAAAATTGTTTATACAATTATTTTTTAAAGACCATTTTAATTTATAAATGATCGTTTAAATAAAAGTTTATTAATATTATAAAAAATTGTTTCAGATAGGTTGAAAGGGAACTGCGGGGCAGGTTGGACATAATCCGCGTGATGTCCGCAGGTGAGTAAGCAAATGTTACATATGATTCCACTATTTGCGATACTTGTGGTACGTGGATGATTATTCAACAAATTGTAGTCTGCCCTTTAAAATACAGTTTAATAATATTATACATATTTTATTCATTCTTGCCTTTTAGTGCCTTGAGTACTCAACCGTTGTATTCTATTAAAATATTTAATGTAATTTAATTTTACATTGAATTTTGTTTAACAAATGTTAATAATATATTTTTTATTAAATATTATAATATATTTTTTATTAAAATATTTAATGTAGTTTAATTTTATATAGAATTTGGTTTAATAAATATAATATATCTAACCAAGTAGAAAGAGTTTGGAAGAAATTTCCATCTTAAATTTGATCCTTGTGAAAGTGATAATATTTACTATATGTGCTTGGATATGTGCTTGGTCCAAGTCAATTTTCACATGATCTAACTTTAATTCCTTTTAGTTGGTCTTTAGTTAGCATGATATATTTCCCATGTAATAAATATCGATATTAGTTAATAAGGTTTATTAAATAAATGAGAACAAGTCAATATAAGAAGACCTAATAGAAACTTCTGCTTCTAGAAAGATCTTCTTCTAGAATGTTTTTTAGAAGATAGAATTAGTATAAATAAGAGTAGGAGGTATGAGAAAGCTTGTCGGGAGAAAGTGTTGTAATAGAGCTTTACTCTGCTGGAGGTTGCATCCTCGAAGAGGCAAGTGAACATTGCTTTCTTTGAATAAATGTATCATTTTTTGTATTAATTTTGATGTTGCTCTCTCAATATTTTTGTTGTTCCCTTGATATTTGCTAAATATTCCTATTTATGCATAATATATTACATCTGGTACCTTACAAGTGGTATCAAAGCTCTTTCCTGGGCATGAATTGTGGGTTAAATTTTTTCAGGGTAGAGACGTATTTTGATGTCTTTAAGCTACAATGATATGTCGTTCAATGCATAAATTTGTGGTCAGGGGAATCATACACGCAAGGAATACAAGAGGTTTTTAAGCTCACATTGTTGGACATCCTTGTAAGCCCTATTTGTATCCCTTCAAGTGATAGCGCATCAAAAAACACCTGTATATGGACTGACCTAAGTCTCCTAAAACCCTCCATAGATCAACCGATCAACTGCCTGACTGTTATAGTGCCACTGAGAACAACACTCGGGAAGATAATCTCTAGTACTTGGGTAATCAGGTAGTACGACTAAGGGTATGGTCGAGCCTCCTTAGTTGGTGCCTTGAGATATTGGGTCGAGTACTACTATTTGACCCCACACATATATCAAAGAGCTATAGCATAAGGCAAACCCTTGTCCATAGGCACCCTGCAAACCCTAACCAGGGGGGAACATACCAGACAAGGTACAGACAAGATTTTATGGCCGTACAACCTTGCCTTCTGCATTCTGGTTGCAAGTTGACTGCACAATTTTTACTGTTAAAAATTTAGGCATTTTGATGCTGCAGAAGTATTCAAATCGAAGTATAACTACGCAGGATTGAAAAAAAGAAAATTTATAGTGGTCCCACCGACACCCTTATTTGGGACCTCTACCATTGGATTCCTCTCTTTGTCTTGATTGCAGTGGTACCTATCACTTTTAAGCCTATTTTTTTCCATGGATCCAACCCCCCTTCCCGATACCCTCATTTGGGACTTCTCCCATTGGATTCCTCTTTTTGTCCTGATTGTAGTGGTACTTATCATTTTTAAGCCTATTTTTTCTATTGACCCGACCCCCCTTTCCGACACCCTTATTTGCTACCTATCCCAACAGACTCCTTATCTTTTTTTGGTCGTTGAGGTATCATTCTCCCTAAGCCTCCACAAAGACCCCTACCACCTGCGCTCAGAACCTAGAAGAATTTGACACTAAGGTAACCAACATGTCCGAGAACATGGACTTCATTAACAAGAGCCTATACACCCTCACCCAGAACCTGAACACCCTCACCCAACAAATCCAAGACCTTGTGTCACACATCAAGGGCTACTCATTCTTCCCATTATGAGAATACTCATCCTTCCCACTCCCCTTGGGGTTCTCCACATGCCTGGAATAAGGTGCCCAAAGTTGAGATGTATAAATTTGATGGATCAAACATGGTCGGGTGGGTATCCAAAATGGAACACTACTTCTCCCTCCATGATAGTTAGGATGATGAGACCAAACACCATGTGGGAGTTCTATACTTGGATCAAGAACGTTGGAAATAGTGGAAATGGCAAACCAAATTGGACCATGTTAACCAAAGCGGTTTGTGCCTGTTTTTATAGGGAATCTCATTTTTTGGGAAGGCTCACCAAGCTGAAACAAATAGGGTTAGTAGCAGACTTCATCGTTGCATTTGAACAGTTGGCTATCAGAACTGATGGATTATCTGATGAGTTCTATATTGAATGCTTCCTCATTGGCTTAAAGGACGTCATTCAAGCTCATGTTTGCATGCACCATCCTGTTACCTGGTTGCTTGCGTGCAAATTAGCATAGGAGGATGATACCATTCTTCATGCCCAACCCATTCATTCTGCAGTTCCCAACTGCCCTCATCCAGGGGATACCCCTGCTCCAACCCAAACCTTGAAGGTCCAAAAGGTATGTCCCGTAGAAATGGTTGAACGTCGGAAGCAAGGACTTTGATATTATTGTGACGAAAAGTATTCACCAGGCCATAAATGTCATGAACAAAAGTTCTTCTAGATTGATGGGTCAGCTTCCACCTCCTTAGAGTTCAACCTATTATGTGAGGCCCCAGACTTAGAGGACACACAACCAACTTCCCCCATCCCAGATCCAGTCACACCTCCTGTGGAACCAGAGGAACCTGTAATATCGTTCCAGGCCCTTGTGGGTATTTCTGCTCCATAGACATTAAAAATCAAGGGCTACATCAAACATATGTTGGTCATGGTGTTGATTGATTGTGGTAGCACCCATAATTTCATTCATCGTAGGGTCATTGAGAATGTCAATTGCTTTGTTAGACCCGTTTCTAATTTTCAAATTCTCATAGCTAATGGTGGTACAATGAAATGTGGGGGTCGTTGTGAGAATGTCAAAATCCAAATGGTTGATTATAACCTGAAAACTCACATGTTTTCAATTGCCATGGGTGGTTGGGATATTGTCTTGGGTGTTGAATGGCTCCGCACTCTAGGAACGATTACCATGGATTATAAGGAGTTATATATGAGATTTACTCAAGATGCTCACACTTATACCCTCCAAGACCTACAAGCTAGCTCCCCATAAATGATCATTTCTCACTAGATGGAGAAACTCTCGAAGAAAGGCCACCAGAGTGTGATTGCTCAACTTGATGCCATCCAGGTACGTGACCAATCATCTCCAATAGTACATTCTGATCTGCAACTGGTCTTGGACAAGAAACATAGGGTATTTGAGACACCCACAGAATTACCCCCCTCCCAGGGTGAGCATGATCACAACATCCATCTCCTTCCAGGAAGTTAGGCACCCAATGTACGCCCCTACCAATATCCATTTGCTCAAAAAAATGAAATAGAGAAAATAGTTGATTTGAATGGATCTTTTAAACGACAATGGTTGAGTTATTTTTTCATGTGTTAATTAACCATTTAGGAAACTGAAGAAAGAGGAAGAATTAAAGAGGAAATATGACAACCATATAAACATATACATATCTGAAATAAATCATGAGGATCAACAAACCATAAACACCAATGTGATAATGGAGTTTGACAATCTCGACTATGTCTCTAGGCCTCTGTCTTAGTGGGCTTTCTTATTTCCTTTCAAATATTTTCAAGTACATCATGAAAGTGCCAATGTATTACAAAAATGAGTTGTTTGTGTTCTACCAGATCTCACAAACCCATCAAAACTGACGACACCCAAATCAGATGAACGAAGCTCCTAGAAATGGCTTGCAAAGGTGCACTCCTCAATAGCTTCCCTGCACGACAATGGCTTTGGCTCAAGATTTCTGCAGCATAAACTTGCTTCTGAACCTCCTCCTTTTGCTTCAAGAAGCTCTAGTTTATATAGGCCTGAAGTTGGTAACCATCTCCCAACTTCCCCCAAATATCTGGCCTCAAAAAGGGCCCAAGATCTCCCAAAAATGGATAAAATCTCCAAAACCTGTTGAAGAAATCCATTAAAATCATAAGGTATAGTATTAAAACCCACTTATGCAAAAATCAAGGGCGCAACCCCTTTTTTGCTGGCCCCTGGTCACTTGGCGCGCTCCACATGGCCTAAAGCTAATGATGGGTGCACTGGCCCCTGACTGTTTGCCTCCTAGTTACATGTGTGGCCATGTGCCCACACCCCTGGCTCTCACGTGCTAATACAATCATACACCTGGTCGTTTAGCCCTGGGTTATTCCCTTGGTCGACGTGCTAGCCCTACTGACTGGGGCTAACCTCGAAACCTCTGCGTGCCAAGTTTTAAAATCCCGACTCATATGGAGTATCACGGGATCAGGGGCTAGGTTTAATGGGGCACACACATTTACATAAAGGCATGGTCACAATTGAATGGGAATATGGGTATACATCGGGGGCTGGGGCTAAGCCCCAACCCTTTGTTTCCACCATATTACATTCAACACAACTTATATAAAAATGGAACCATATATAGTTAGGAACTACTCGGTAGGCGGGCTGGTAGCCTGACCTACGTGAAGTCTTTGCGCCCATAGAGGTCCAAGGTTCGAATCCGATGGACTCCCAAACCAATTTTTTTCAAAACTTTAGCCAATGAATGGGTGCCACGTGGCAGCCCATGTTTGGACCATGTGGCACCTTTCCATTCGCCCGAATCGATGCCATGTGTCAATCGCTGACTGGTCCATGCAATGCCCACGTGTCTTCCATGTCACCTGCCACTGTACCTGCCACATTTTGTACGGACTGTATGAACCTGCCACATCATCCGTATGGACATGCCAAGTGTCACCCTTGCAGTGGTGACATGTGTCACTCCCTGATTGGTCCACCTATATTTGTCCAGTCAACAACCTGTCCACGTCACTGTATGGTCAGCTGCTACGTGTCACCTCCATATGCTTCCACGTCAACATCCATGTACCCTTCCACATCAGTTGTATAGCCGTACCACCTGTACAGTCAACTGCCATGTGGCACTGTACGGACTATACAATCATCAAATTTTTCCCTATTTGGAAAAATAAACAGATCGCAATATCTGGAGCATACGACGTCTTTTTGATCCGGTTCAAGTTGTGTTGGGTTCGTAACGTTGAGGCCTATGCACACATCCGTTTTGAAGAGATTATAAGCACTTTTTATTTTTAGGCCTTTCTGAGCCCCATCTGGCTCTTGGATCCAATTCTGGATCACACCTCTCCACTAAAGACCTTTTAGTCCTCCAAAAGGTTACAAAAATGGACCTTACTGATTACATACTCATAAGGACAAAATCAAAACACTATGTTGTACAAAAATGTTATTATATTAGGTCATCATTTCAACATGTGTGATTACATTAAAGGAAGCAAAATACAATAAAGATGTGGCATCCACTTCTAGCAAAACCAAGTGGCTTGTTTCTTTCCTTCATGGTGTTTCTCTTGCTTCATTGGTAATGCCTCTTCCTTTGTGAGTAAATGCAAAATACTTTTGTCCCTCTTTGGACGAAGCTCCAGATTAAGCTTACAACAATTAGACTTTTGATATCCACCCCTGTTGCAATAAGTGCAGTGAGTTTTTGGCATCCGGACTTATTTGCTCTTCTCTTTCTTCCGTTGTGGAGTTGAATCTTTACATCGTGTCTCCTTCCTGGTTGACATAAACTTCATGTACAAAGATTGTCTCTTCCAACACTTGGAAACACAATGTTTGGGTGAATGACAAAAAGTACAAGGATACATATTCCACAAGTTTCGGATTACATGATTATGTTTTTTATAATCAAAAAGAGATTTGGAAAAATCATGACCATTATACCTTCCTTACTGATCTTCACTTTGTTTTGGAGATGACTTGCATTCACTATCAAAATCAAGGAGTGATACACCATCACCTTTCGTGAAGTGTTCCGATAATGACTTAAGATGGCCATTTGAAGCATCACTTGCTTCCGATGTTTTGGAGAATGCCCCACTCTCCTCTTTGCCATATCCCAATCCTAAATAACAAGGTTTTTCCACAACCTCAATGGGATTAATGATACCTTGGCCCTTATTTCCAAGGCCCTTTCCTTCATAACCCATCCTGGTTAGCAATTTCAAACCTATACCTCTTGTATGTTTTTCAAATGCAACAAAACCATATTGATGGAAACAAGGAGAAATTGATGAATGACTTCCCCTGCATGCCTCAGAGTTGATTTCTGAATTCGTTATAGAAGGAAATTCCTTCAATTCTTCTTCGATTTTGTTGTTCTTTGAAGCTTTCCTTTGAACCGATCTCTTTCGTTCCAAGTAGTCTTCATACAACAATTTCACCATCTCGACCATGGAAAAGAGAGCTTTTTGCATATCCTCCTCATCATGAGAAGGTCCCTCTGTAGATTCCTTTTTCCCAATTGAGATGAACTCTTCCCTGGTAAACATGCAATCTCAAATTCCAACCGTCAACTTGCTCTGATACCACTTGATCCGAATGGATCTTTTAAACGATAATGGTTGAGTTATTTTTGCATGTGTTAATTTACCATTTAGGAAACTAAAGAAAGAGGAGGAATTAAAGAGGAAATATGACAGCCATATAAACATATACAGATCTGAAATAAAGCATGAGGATCAACAAACCGTAAACACCAATGTGATAACGGCGTTCGACAATCTCACCTACATCTTCGGGCCTTTGTCTCAGTGGGATTTATTATTTCTCTTCAAAGCTTTTCAAGTACATCATGAAAGTGCCAATGGATTACAAAACTGAGCTGGTTGTGTTCTACCATATCTCATGAACCCATCAAAACTGACATCACCCAAATTGGATGAATGAAGCTTCTAGAAATGGCCCACAAAGGTGCACTCCTCAATAGCTTCCTTGCATGACAATGGCTTTGGCTCAATATTTATGCAGCATAAACCTACTATGAACCTCCTCTTTTTGCTTCAAGAATCCTTGGTTTATATAGGCCTAAAGTTGGTAACCATCTCCCAACTTCCCCCAAATATCTGGCCTCAAAAAGGGCCCAATATCTCCCAAAAATGGATAAAATCTCCAAAAACTGTTGAAGAAATCCATTAAAATAATAAGGTATATTATTAAAACCCACTTATTCAAAAATCAAGGGCGCAACCCCTTTTTTGTTGGGCCATGGTCACTTAGCGTGCTCCACGTGGCCTAGTGCTAATGCTGGGCGCACTGGCCCCCGACTGTTTGGCTCATGGTTACATGTGTGGCCATGTGCCCACACCCCTGGCTCCCACGCGCTAATACAATCATACACCTGGTCGTTTATCCCTGGGTTACGCCCTTGGTCAGCGGCTAGCCTGAGCGATTGGGGATAACCCCGAAATCTCCACGCACCAAGTTTTAAAATCTAGAGTCATATGGAGTATCATGGGATCGGGGGCTAGGTGTAATGGGGCGTGCACATTTACATAAAGGCATGGTCACACTTGAACGGGCGTATGGGTATACATCGGGGGCTGGGGCTAATCCCCAACCCTTTTTTTCTGCCATATTACATTCAACACAACTTATATACAAGTGAAACCATATATAGTTAAGAACTACTTGGTAGGCAGGCTGGTACCTCTACCTACGTGAAGTCTCTGTGCCCGTAGAGGTCCAAGGTTCGAATCCGGTGGACTCCCAAACCAAATTTTGCCAAAAATTTAGCCAATGAATAGGTGCCATGTGGCACCTTCCCATTCTCCCGAACCAATTCCACATGTCAATCGCTGACCGGTCCACACAATGCCCACGTGTCTTCCCTGTCACCTGCCATGTGTCGTACGAACTGTATGGACCTGCCATGTCATCCGTATGGACGTTCCATGTGTCACCCTTACAGTGGTGACACGTGTTACTCCATGATTGGTCCACCTGTATCTGTCTAGTCAACAACCTGTCCATGTCACTATACGATCAATTGCCATGTGTCACCTCCAGAAGCTGCCACTTCAGAATCCATGTACCCTGCCACATCATTTGTACGGTTGTATGACCTATACAGTTAGCTTCCACGTGGCATTGTACAGACTGTATAGTCATCAAATTTTTGCGTGTTTGGCAAAATGAACAGATCACTATATATGGAGAATACGACGTCCATTTGAGCCCGTTCAAGTTGCGTTGGGTTCGTAACGTCGAGGCCTACTACACGTCTATTTTGAAGAGATTCTGAGAACCTTTATTTTTAGGCCTTTCTGAGCCCCATCTGGCTCCTGGATCTAATTCTGGATCAATAGTGTAGGAATTACTGGAGGCCAGTGTCATTCATCGAAGTACCAACCCATCTTCATCCCCTATTGTGATGGTCTTAAAAAAAGAAGGTTCTTGGTGCATGTGTCCATATTTTCCGTGCCCTTAATAAATTAACCATTAAGGATAAGTTTTTTATTCATGTTATTGATGATTTGTGGATGAACTCTAGGGTGCATGTTTGTTAACAAAATTAGATCTTCGCTCAGGATATCACCAGATTTGGATGAATGAAGAAGATATTATGAAGACCGCCTTTCAAACTCATGAAGGTCATTATGAATTCTTGGTAATTCCTTTTGGACTTTGCAATTCCCCATCTACCTTCCAGAGTCTCATGAATAAACTCTTGAAGCCCTAGCTTCAGAAGTTTGTTCTGGTTTTATTCGATGACATCCTCATTTACATCTGCACTTGGGATTCCCATCTACAACATGTGGACAAAGTACTCCAATACTTGTGAGACATTGTGGGTTGTTAGGGAGTAAGAGTGGACCCCAAAAAAATTCAAGCTATGCAGGATAGGTCGGGACCCATGACCTTGAAACACCTTCAGGATTTCCTTGGCCTCACAGAATATTACAGGAATTTTTTCCACCATTATGGAAAACTTGTCCAGCCATTGTCATACCTTCTTAAGAATAATAGATTTCATTGGACATTGACAACAGAACATGCCTTCACAAAATTAAAGCTGATCATGTGCACTACCCCTATCTTAGCAGCCTCTGATTTCAACAAAACTTTTGTTGTGGAATCTGATGCTTCAGGAATTATTATTTGCATAGTTCTAACACAAGAAGGTAGACCTCTTTCTTTCACTAGTCAGGCTTTGAATGACCGCAATTTGGGAAAATCTACCTATGAAAATAAAATGATGGCCATTCTTCATGTTATACACACTTGGTGACCATATCTATTGGGACATTTCTTTCAGATCAAGACAAATCACCATAGTTTGAAGTATTTCCTAGAGAATAGGTTATCCTCGACCCAAAATAGAACATGTGGCTGACCAAAATGTTGGGCTATGATTATGAGAACATATATAAAAAAGGAAAAGACAATGTAGTGGTAGATGCGTTGTCAAGACAATATGAGAATAAAGGATCCCTCTTTTCCTTATCATTACTGGTTCCTAATTGGATTGAGGAAGTTCAACAAGAGTGGCTAACCCACCCAACTCTATCATAGGGAATTCAGTGACTTCAGGAGGACCCTAACCTTCCCACCAACTACACTTGGAAATACAATATCCTCAAGTATAAGGAGCCCTTGGTTCTATCTCTGACTTCAAAAATCAAGCCCAATATCTTAAATGAGTTGCATTCATCTACTATTGCTAATCACTCAGGCTTCCAAAAGACCTATGCTCATGCTCATCGTTCTTTTTTCTGGGAAGGCATGAAGAAGGACATCCTTACCTTTGTCACCGAATGTGATATTTTCCAGTTCAATAAAGGGTAAACTATCAAGACCCTAGGAGCTCTATATCCACTTCCCATTCCAGTTTCTATTTGCACTGACATCTCCATGGAATTTATCGTGGGCCTCCCCAAAGTGGTCAAAAATTCAGTCATCGTGGTCGTGGTAGATCACCTCTTAAAGTATGCACATTTTTTTCCTTACCACATCCTTTTACGCCCATTATGGCAATGCAAGTTTTCATTGATCATATTTTCAAACTGCATGGCATGCCAACATCCATTGTGTCTGATCGTGACCTAACTTCACCAACACATTTTGGCAAGAACTTTTTAAATTACAAGGCACACAATTGAACATGATCACAACATACCATCCCCAGATGGATGGCCAAAAAAAAGTTTTCAATAAATGTTTGGAAACCTACTTGTGTTACCATTGGGTGTAATAATTACCATTGGAAAAATGGTGGTACAACACTTCCTATCATACAACCACCATAATGACACCATATGAAATGGTGTATGGCCAACAACCACCTACAGTAACTTCACATCTTCCAGGAACATCAAAGGTCCAGGCTATTGATAATTTGTTGCAAGGTAGAGCAGCTACCCTCACAGCTTTGAAGGATAGCCTCCACATGGATCAAAATCGTATGAAGCAACAGGTTGACCAACAATGTTCTGAAAGGGTGTTCCAAAAAGGTGATAAGGTATTTCTTTGACTCCAACCTTACAAGAAAACCTCACCCAAATCCCATGGCCACCACAAGTTGCCACCCAAATTTTATGGCCCCTATCAAATTATCAAACATATTGGTCTAGTTGCCTACAAACTGGCACTTCTAGTTTCCTCCAAAATACATCTGGTGTTCCATGTTTCCTATTTGAAGAAAGTGGTGGGTCAGAATTCCAGGGTTCAAACCATCCTACCTTAATTAGATGAAGAAGGATCCATTTGGATGCAACCATAATTAATCCTTAATGTGCGCGAGCATCACTTGCGTGGTCAAACTATCAAATAAGTGTTGATCAAGTGGAAGGACACGTCTCCAGAAGATGCAACTTGGAAGCTAGTGGCCATACTTTAACAATTTCCACATCTTTGACCTTGAGGACAAGGCTGCTTTTGAAGGAGGAGGGTATGTTAGGATCTGAACGTAACCCCTCTTAGTTGGTCATTAGTTAGCATGATATATTTTCCATTTAATTGTTGAGATCATTTACTGCTTCCGTGATTTCCCTCCCATTTTCTATTTTCCCATTTCCTTTAGTCCATTTCTTTCCCCTCTTCTATAGTTACTGAAATTCCCCTTTTCTTTTCTCCCTTTCTAGTTACTATACTTAATCATTTTTTCAAAAATGGTGAGTTCACAGGTTGGCAGACTCACGAATCCTCACATTCATCCATACTCCCATATCACAAGTCGTGTCGATTGCCACATCATTCTAGACTTAGTTGTTTCTGTAGTTGCGGGGGGTTCTCGGGTTCTGCGATATACATTTTATACCCAAAATATCCACGATCTACATTATTACCATCGGACTCCCTGAGCTCCTAAGTATCTCATCTTTCCTGTATTGATTCTGACCGATCGCATTACACCACTTATCCAATTTTTTACCTTTCGGGACCACGGGTTCGCAGGTTCCTAGGTTGACAGGTTCACAAAATTTCCCAAATCCTAAGTGCTCTCGTCCGTCCCTGCCACCTTCATGATTTTCCCAATATGTATTTAGTATGGTTTAATGCTAACAACTCAAAATGGAGTTTCCGTAAAGATCGTCATTAATAAGCGAAGGGCTCGAGGAGATTTCTCATTAAGTCACACTAAATCACGATTTGTGGAAGATTATATTATATCTCCCAAGCGCTCATTTCGAATATTATCTGGATTAAAATAACACTCTCATTAACTTATTGAAACAACAACTCGACATCAGTTCTGTAGAGATACTTTGAACACTTTTGGACGTGATGACGAGAACTTTCAGTGGTCTAGAGCCTACTCTTACTATTCATCTCTGTCCACTTAGAAGGAAGTAATGTGGACCTCCAGAATTTCTCATGCAGGCTGTGTTCCTGAGGTTTTCGACAATAAGGAACTGGTCAGCTGGTGCCTTGAGAAATATATACCAAGTCAATAGATAATTCAACTCCAAAACCATTCTCCCGTCTCTCTGTCACCTTAAGTATTCCGTAAAATGTTAAATCTCCCAGAGCCAACACTCACTTTCAAAGATGAAGATTGCAGGGACTTCTTGAGAAAGCATGACAATGGCCTGAACCTCTTACCTGAATTATTGGAGAATCCCGTGACCATCCCTGAAGATATTACCAGGTTGTAAGTCAACTTGTTCAAAAACCTCTTTCGGGAAATCGCTTGGTTATTCACCAGAGTGACTGGCTAAGAAAATACTG